>JASANB010004257.1:0-115242 GCA_030248155.1 Sabatieria punctata
TGCATGGGGGTGCCCGGTGGGGACAGGGGGAATGAAAATAAAAGTCTACCAAATGTTGCTAGAGGCTGCTAGAAAGCCTCCAGATGCGTTTTTAAGCTACAGAAATCAATTTTAAGTAACTACGCAACTACGCACCCTTCCTCCAGGCAACTACGTACCTCAAATCCAAACTTTTTTCAAATTTTCCTTTAAAATTTCGAATTTTTTACGCAATTTTTCTGTCAGAAAAGTGTTTTTTTTGGCAATTTTGTGTCGAAAATTTCATTTTTACTGCAAATTTTTTAATTTTATCCGAAAATTTTGAATTTTTCGCCAAATTTTTGGGCAAAAATTTAAATTTCCCGCCAAATTTTTGAATTTCCCACCAAAAATTAGGACCTATATCCAGGCAACTACGCATCACGGGAGACCTTGGCCGTCCCCTCTGGAGCCGCCGACCATGCACATGTATGATTTCAGGCATATTTTTATCATAATTTTCCATACAAAAATTGTTCCGGTAAAATTCTGATGGGGGGTAGCGGCCGGTTGATGGGGGGGGGGTAGGGGGGAGGCTCGGATGGGGGCCAAACCCCCCCTCAGATCCCCCCCTTTGCCCATGTCTGCCACCCACAGCGTGACCGGCAGCTTGGTGGGTTGCGTATGTCTGAGCAGAGATTAGAGCAAAAGTACTTTTATTCCGAGCAGTAGTTCAGGCGCGCGGTACCAGAGCGTCACCACCACTGCCGTGTAAGGTTTGAGCGGAGATCCATATCTCGGCGAGGCCGAAATCTCCGATCTAAAAAATACTGGCAAATATCAGGCCGTCTGTAAAAGGCAAAGGCATGTTTAGGGAGGGCGCAAATCTCGTTTTAAGAGGCTGTCCATGAAAAACGTCCAACCTTGCCAGGAACAGCCATGTACAGCTGATATTTCAAAATCCGGTTAGAGCAGGTTGTAATTTTCAGGCATTGTAGACCACGAGAATATTTGCTATTGGATTTGCTCGAAGTACTCCTACAACCAAAATTACAGCCCTTCAAAAATCGCAATTTTAACCATTTTTGCCAACAGGGTCCCAAATTCAAACGGCAAAACCCACGTTGGGGTGGTCCGATTTTAATGTGGCATATCTTATTACTTTGGCAAATAGGTAGTTAGACCCTCTATCAGCAATATGCACAAGACCATTCAATTCCATCAGCAGTGAGCAATACGTAACTGAACGAAGTACACTTTTTTTTTTTTTTTTTTTTTTTTTTTTTTTTTTTTTTTTTTTTTTTTACGTATTGCTCCTCTCACCAAGAAGACCGAGAGATGATGGACGCGTAGGCTCTGCAGGTTGCACCATGCCCGGTCCGCTGCAGCACACAGGCTCCCAGTCATCGGGCGTGACCGGTCGCGGAGGTGTCTGTCTGAGTTGTTGCACAGTTTCCTCCAAAAAGGCGTGCAGACGTCGGCTGTCACTCTCAGCCTGCTGGCGTACTTCCTCCATGCGTCTGGCCTCGTCTTCTGCGCGTCGATGCAGTGCCTCAGTGCGCTGGTCTACTGTCTGGTTGACAAGTTGGTACACTTCCTTACGCACGGCAGTAGACACCTTGGAGGCAAGAGTAGTAATTTGTTTGGCCTCCGTCTGGGCTCGCTGCTCTTCCATCTCGACACGCTGTTGTTCAGTGACAGGAGAAACCTGTCCTTCCAATTCCAACTGCGCACACTCGGCATAGGAAGCAGCCGGGCCGGGGGTGCGTTGACGTCTTTGCTGGCGAGTACATGGCGACTCCTGCATCACCTCTGCCTCAATGCCCTGTTGTAGATTTCGCCAAGCAACGTCCCGGTCAGCACTACTACCAGTCTGTCGTCCGCTCTGACTACTGGTTGCCGACCGAGAGCGAGTAGTGGTAGGAGAAGGACCCTTTTCACGCTGTTTAGTAGGTGGGTCGCTTCCAGCTGGCAGTCGCAACGAATGTGTACCCTCAGATGGTTGCTCGACACTGGTCTGTAGCCGCGGCGAACGAATACGCAACGGCTGAGCGTCAGCACTGGAACGTTGTCGCGGCGAACGTACAGACTTTGGCGGTGGGTTGACATTGGAATGTAGCCGCGGCGACCGAATGCGCAGAGGCTCAGGTGGCAACCTTCTCTCCTCCTCTGCCTCATCTGAACTGCAACTAACCACAACGCGGCGGCGCGGCTCAGGCAGGGGCTGTTTTGTCACCGGCGGTGGTACGTCCTCCTCTAACTGAGGTCTGGACGAAGTCCCAGGTGCGGTAATAGCTCGGCGTCCTGGCGGCGCGCTCACTCCTCGTCCTCGCTGTTGACGTAGTGGATACACAGCCAAGTTGGTGAAGGCCGGGTCCACCGGCACGTTGACTCCGATAGGTAGTGGCATAGGCACCGGAAAGTCGGCACTAATTTGGCCGAAACTCGCCAGACCTCCCCACGTTTCCAACGTCCACGTCTGAGGCTGGTAAGAAACAGTTACCAGCGACGAAGGCGACGGGGGTGGCGGCTGTGTCACGTCTATTGTTGTAACCGAAGGCGGCCACTGTCCGTACGGTGGCAGTGGCGGCGGCTGCGCAGTGGCAGGTGGCTGCATCTGTAGTGGCCACTGTGGCGGAGCAGTTGTCGGCCACACCGGCGCTGGACCCCGAACAAGCGGCAAATAATTCGGCCTTACCGGCCGACGCTCGTCCTCCTCTCTGCTAGCCGACCGGCGCAAATCGTTCCTCATCTGAGCGGAGCTTACTTGCCGGTCCGATTTAACCGACGCAGCTCTTCCCCTCGCCGCGGTAGAGCGCGGCGGCGTAGTTTCCGATACAGCAGTTAATCGGGGAACGTCTTCCACAATGGTGGACCCCGAAGACTCTGACGGCGGAGCAGAAGTTTTGGTGATGGCTTGTCGGGGAACGTCGTCCACGGCGGCGGACCCCGAACGTGGATAAGGCTGAGCGGTAGTAGCTGTAGAAGTACCGGCGTATCGTTGGGGAACGTTATCCACAACAGTGGACCCCACACGTCGGTAGGGTATGGCCCGAATAGCCAAACCTTCCTCAGTAGTGGAACGTAGCTGCGCAGAGTTTGACGCGTCATCTCGGCGGGGTACGTAATCTGCAGCAGTAGGCCCCGCTCGTCGGTCAGGTATGGCTCGAATAGCCAGACCCTCCTCCTGACTGGAACGTAGTGGCATTGAATCTGACGCGTAGGTTCGGCGGGGAGCGTCATCCACAGAAGTGGACCCCAACCGTCGGTGGAGCTGAGCAGTGCTAGTAGTAATGCCGGTCTGTCGCTGGGGAACTGCATCCACGGTTGTGGACCCCAAACGCCAGCCGGGCATAGCTCGACTAGCCAACCCTCCGTCTGCGTTAGAATAGAACTGAGTAGTTACTGGCTCACCGGTTGGCTGATGTAGTTGTCGAGACGTCGTTGTCGAGACGTCGTCGTCGTCGTCGTCGTCGGCGGCGCATTACGAGTAGCGCCGGCTCGTCCTGTGGTGGTGGTGGTGGTAGTAGTAGTAGTAGTAGTAGTAGGAGTAGTAGTAGTAGTAGTAGTAGTAGTAGTAGTAGTAGTAGTAGTAGAAGGAGTAGTAGTAGGAGTAGTAGTAGCAGCAGTAGCAGTAGCAGCAGCAGTAGTAGTAGTAGTAGTAGTAGTAGCAGCAGTAGCAGTAGCAGCAGCAGTAGTAGTAGCAGTAGCAGTAGCAGTAGCAGCAGCAGCAGCAGCAGCAGCAGCAGCAGCAGCAGTAGCAGCAGCAGCAGCAGTAGTAGTAGCAGTAGCAGCAGCAGCAGCAGCAGCAGCAGTAGTAGCAGTAGCAGCAGCAGCAGCAGCAGCAGCAGCAGCAGTAGCAGCAGCAGCAGTAGCAGTAGTAGTAGTAGTAGTAGTAGTAGTAGTAGTAGTAGTAGTTGTAGTAGTAGTAGTAGTAGTAGGAGTAGTAGTAGTTGTTGTTGTAGTTGTTGTAGTAGTAGTAGTAGTAGTAGTAGTAGTAGTAGTAGTAGTAGTAGTAGTAGTAGTAGTAGTAGTAGTAGTAGTAGTAGTAGTAGTAGTAGTAGTAGTAGTAGTAGTAGTAGTAGGAGGAGGAGGAGGAGCAACCGGTGGCGGCATGGGTCCTCGCCCCGGTCCCGACTCAGTGAATTGTTGCTGGTGTTGCAGACGAGACGTCGTCTCTCCCGGCGCGCTACAGGAAGCGCTTCGGCCGGGTCTGGGTGTAGTAGCTGCCGGCGGCGGCATTTGTCCTCGCCCCGGTCCTGGAGACGTAGCAGTAGTTGCCGGCGGCGGCATGTGTCCTCGCCCCGGTCCTGGAGATGTAGCAGTTGCCGGCGGCGGCATTTGTCCTCGCCCCGGTCCTGGAGGTGGCTGTGCGCTCGTTCCTCTTCCCGCGGGGAATCCTCGACCCACGTCTCTCCTCCTTAGCGTTGGTGAGCTGTCGTTGTCGCACTCCATCCTTAGAACAAAAGCAGCGATTTAACAGAAATCTCGGTGGCACACCTCCAAATCTGTCCTAACCCGACACTTCTCTCGTTGGTTCCATCTGGGGTCGTGGACAGATGATGTTGTAGAAGAGGAGAGAAAAGGTGTTGTTTTTGGTGGTTACACAGATTTTGTAGTAAAGGCCGGTTATGTCAATAAAACGATAGCCGACCGACAGCAAAACACGGTAGAGAAGCAGGAAAACACGTTGTAGCGCAGTTAAAGAAAAGTGTAGAAAGAAGAAAGTTGAAAAGAAACCGGGTTGACGATGGCTGTTGACGACGCTCATTAACCGCCCAGTAAACACGTTACCGGGGAGCCGAACGGAAGGGCCCTTTAACCGACCAGTGATCGTGTCGCTGGTGAGCCGTACGGAGGAGGCGACCTGAGAACCACCCGAGCCACACTGAGGCAATCGACGCGGAACGCAGCAAAACCGCACTACAGGCAGTTAGGAAGATGGAGGCAGCTCACTTCAGGAGTCGACCTGAGCCTTGTCGCGCAGAAAGGCAGCTTGTTAGGTTGACTTTAATATGCAACCAGCCGCACACAAGAAACAAAAACAGCCAAAGTGAAGAAACCAGACAGGCTAAGGGCCCGCCAGACAGACGTAGAATGTTCTAGAATCTATCACTCAAAATATCGACCAATCACTAGCCTTCGTTCTTCTCGGCCCTCTCCTGATTGGTCGAAAGAACCGCGACGGGCTCGGCGATCAGCTGCCAAACCACGCCCTGTCTCGTGCTTGCCATAGGAGCCGGTTCTCGCAGCGCGCCCTGAGTTGTCAAGGGTCCGGCGGCAGTTCAAAAAGGGCGGGTCTGCACAATAGGGTCTGAAAAACCTGGCAACCCTGCCTGAAACTACTTCCCAACCCACCCATATGGAGATAGTGCTTGACAAGTCCACCGGAGTCATAGTGCTTGGCCACATCAGCCACAGCCAACACGATTTCATTAGTTCGCACTTGAGCTGGTCGACCAAACAGACCAGGAATGTTGAACTGTTGAGCCCTGTTTCGACAGCTCGAAAAGCTGGAGTACCAGGTTGTATAGTCTTGAGATACGATAACACAAGCCCTCGTGGACATGAGATACTTTCCACCCAATTCACTGCACTTGCAGGCCAAGCAAGTGGCACTGCAGTTCAGGTTATCGCTGTCAAACACCTGATCAACCGCACAGCTCTGCACACTGGCCACCTCTGTAAGAAATAGGACACCGTTTCGTGTACTTGCTCAGAATTCAATGGATTACCATTAACACACATAAAGTAATGGTTGGAACAAACGCCCACTGGATACACTCCATCAGTTTTTCCTGTGCAGTCAACACCACAGTTGGCGTCATTGACGGCTCCTTCTGGACAAAAACAGCGAGTCTGATAGGCCTGATCTGCATAGCAAATTTTCGGCTGAGCACAGGGGTTTGAGAGGTCACACGAATTGTCTGCAACAGTAGCCATTCACAAAACTTATGTTCACGTCCTCACTTGCGGTCCGTCGGCTTTTCGGGAATCATAGCTTACGCATATATAGAGAGGATTGGGGTTTGCAACCTCCATTGGAAAGGGCCAACACCAGATGGAAACCCCAGCTCCCAGCAAAGAAAAGTCTATCTGTAAATTGAGTTTGTTACTAAATTTATGAGATTTATTTTAGCAATCTTTAGATTCCATAAAAATTGAATATTACCGCGGGAAATTCGAAAACTAACCTTTTCTGCAAATCTCATTTACAAGAATTCTTGTTTTACTTTATCAGAGCTATGCAAATTGGAACGTACAAAGAAACTCGCACGCCGGTGGCGCTCGATAACCACACTGACTGTCTTGAAAACGATTTCTATTCCAGGTATAGAAGAAGATGCAACTATCCGACGAGTTCCTGATCAGACTGGACACACTGCTGAGCTCAGAGACTGTGGTAACTGCATTGCTGTTCAGAGCATCGAACCACCACTGGTAATCCTCCAAGTTGGTTGCGTTTCCATGAAGTTTACTACGCAGTGCTAAACACACAAAAACGTACATATGTACTACCTGTCCATTGTAAGAAAGTAATAGGATAATGTGTACCTATATAAGCGAGGTGGTATCGTTTATGACCTCCAAAGTTTATCCGCGCTAAGTCAGTGACAATTCTGGCCGCTTCAGGGGTTCTGGCCTGTGCCAACCGCCCCACGACTGACTGGATTCCAAACTCAGTAGCCTTATCAGCGCACCACTTGAAACCATTAAACCAATTGTACAGACCTTCTCTAGCCCTTATGCAGGAATGAGCCACTGCATCGTACTGTCCTCCTAGCTCAGTGCATTTGCATGCTAGAGCAGTGGAACTGCAACTTTTGTGAAATGGATCAAACACTTGCCCACTTGGACACTGTTTCTCAGTGACTTGACCTGGAAGGCATATTGATCACTTCCGGAAGGAATGAACACCAACCTACTCACCCGAGATGCATTCATAGAAATGTTTTGAGCAACCAGAAACTTCAAACAGGCCATCAGACTTGCCCGAGCAGGAAAGACCACAGTCGGCGTCGTTGGGAGCTCCGTCGGGACAAACGCAATGGTGTATGAAATTTCTATCAGCCACACATTCTCTTGGTGCAACACAATCATCGTGAAGTTGGCAACTGTCATCTGAAATGACACATACTGTAATTGAAATGCCATAACGGAAATAAGAACGCACAGAAAAGTTCGCAAACTGAATACTCAAGCTCTCCACAGAATAGATTGTTCCATCTGTTGCTATCTACGTCATATCGGATGCAGTCTTTCAGTGCACTGTTAATCGATAGTGTTTTGACGTAAGCAGCTTCAGAGTCAGCCGGAGTTCTGGCGTTACTATTCTCCACATTCAGGTACCATTCATAGTCTTCCAATTTAGTGGCATTCCCAGGAACGCGCGCTCGTAGACCTGCAATGTCAATCTGCAGAATCGATTTTAGCGCTTATCAACAGCTTTCTTTTGGTTCAGTACATGGAACACGTTTAAAAGGTTAAGAACACTTCATACATATACTTATGAGAATATTACCTAGAAAGGAATCAGAATTTGTATTCCTTGAAGCTGTCGAAAGCTCTGCAGTTGTGAGGTGAGGCAGCCGACCAATAACATTATCCACTCCAAAATATTTTTTGGCATAGCCAGTGCAACCTTCTAATCGTGCCTGCCAAGTGGCCCTGTGTTTCATGAACTCTTCTTTCCGGATCAGACAGGAATGCACTGAAGGCACATAGAACCCTCCCAACTTGTGGCAGTTGCATGGAAGAGTGACTGTTTTGCATTGGTGGTAAAACGGGTCGAAGTGGTCACTGCCGGAACATTGTTTTAGAGCTGCTTGGCCTAAATTAGAATTAAATCCAACACTAAAGTATCTACATTTTCAACGTTTCAGTAGTAGGAGGGGGTCGGGGAGTCTGCCTCCACTTTACTTAGGCCGGCCCCCGATCGCCCACCAAGACGATTTTTCCAACCTCTTCCGATTTTCTGACAAGTACCAGAAAACTTTTACGATTTTTTAGAATTTCAATCACTAAAATCGCTAAAATCGCCTGTAAAACAGCACTTTTGAGCCATAATTGAGCCCAAATTAGCGATTTTTGACGACTTATTATCCCAAAATTGCGATTTTTTACGATTTTTGTACTTAACCTCCTTTAGTACTTTTTACTTAACTTAACCTTTGTGAACTAAATTTTAGTAATTGAAAATTCGGCGCTGACAAAAAGAGACGTATATTTGGTGTATCTGCCGAATCCAATCATGCTGCTTCCGATTTACAATGCCAAAGCCAAACCCTCTCCCCAATCGGCGGATGACCTGTTACGTGTATGACAGTCAGTCACCTAACGGCGTTTACGGTACTGGCACCATACGTGGTACCACCCGTACTGACACGTTGGCGCTGAGTGGTGGTGTAGGCGCGTGAGTGTAAATTTGCAACACGGTGCTAGCAAGCCATGAAAGTACAGCGTGGACGGCCGTCTTTTAATAATACCTAGTGAAAGAGATTCACTGTATATAACACCTTTGGTCATTGTTGTTTTGTAAACTTCTCACTCGCTTCATTGATGCCTCTTGCTGCCCTGTTAGCTAAGATAAAATAGGTGCGTTTCTCTTATCTTTATGTTTAGCATCGGACGTTTATTATTATCGTGCTATCAAGGCTAAAATCAGAGCGGAAAGGTCCACCCTGAATAAAGACAGAGAACGTGTGATTGGCCAGTCACAGTCAATCACGCTTTTTTGAAAATTTAAGTGAATGCAAAAACATTCCCTGTGTGATTACCATTTTATAGGCACGCTTTGAGTGCGGCTGTTATGCATGCATTTGCCACAAATTTTCGTGTTTGCATGTCCCTATGGCCAGGCACGCAAAAAATTTCTGCGTCTAAGAGATAGACCCGGGATTGGATTGTTGTGTTGTGTTGTGTTGCGCGTGTCCCACTCACTCACTCACTGACTCGTCTCCCTCTCTCAAGCCTCAAGCACATCTCTCAAGTCCTCTTCCTTCAATCGCCAGCTACTACCACTTCGGTGATCGTCAGGCACAGCCGTGGCCCCGATCGACGCTCACTTCATTTCGCCGTTCCTCTACTTCTACAAACGCTCTCTCTCTCTCTCAAGCACGTCTCTCTCAAGCATATCTCGCTCAAGTTTTCTCTCAAGTCTCTCTCGCGTCTCTCAAGCACATCTTTCAAGTTCTCCCGTCCTCCCGACTCATCTCAACCTCTCCGCATGCAGCCTCCTCGATTCCTGTTCAACCGCGTTTCCGTTTCCCGCTCTACCCCATCTCTCCGTCTTGACTACTTGGCCATCTTCCAAGCGATAGGTCCAGAAACCCAAAACTTCCACGATTACCAGTGGCTTGGTGTAGGGTGACTGTCCGTTGCGGATTGGCGCTGCTGGTCTTCGCACGCGAACTGTCTCCCCATTCCGGAATGGACCTGGGTGGTACAGCTGGTACCATGGTCATGGGTAGGGGTACCATATATGGTACCACCACAGGCCGCGAACGTGGGGGTAACATATATGGTGACCGTACCATAAACGGCGTTAAGTGTCTGACTGTATGAGGCAGATTTATACTTCTGCACTGGTACTTCAGCACGCCGCTCAACCAATTCAGTAAATCTAACTCGTGCGGTAGAGCGGCGTGCTAAAGTGCCAGTGCCACCGGGGTGGCAGAAGTATAGATCGGCCGTTACAATTGAAAGATAGTAACAATGTATCCAGTCTGCGTTTGTGTGGCACAACAGTAGCAGCTTTCATTCGGCGTTCTTCCTAATCTGCATTCTTCCTCAATTGTGGTCATCAAACCACTTACCACTTTGACAGGAAAAGTAGTGCTGACTGCATGCTCCAATAGAGAAATCGCCATCAGGTTGGTCTGTACAATCGACACCGCAGTCCGGTCTTTCTTGACTGCCAAAGGGACACATGCATACAGTTTGATGGTTGGCATCAGGGAGACACTCCTTAGGTGGTGGACACTGGTTAGAGGGCGAACAATTGTTCTCTAGAAACGTATGACTAGATAGGTGATGCCGGATCTGTTGTACATATGCATACCTATAAGTTCGCATATGTATCTCAGGTTCTGAGCACAGAACCGGTTTTGGAACTGTTTCGTGTTAGCTTTGTACGTCAGACAGTTTCCATCAGATGGATCTATTAGCCAGTTTGCATTGGTGACAGTAGAGTTGACCTCGGGGTAGTAGCCCTGCTCAGCGGTCAGCATCCATTGCAGACGAGACGGCAGGGTGCCGTGGAATGGGTGGCGCGTGCGCATACCTTCATAGAATGGTTTTGAAAGTCTGAAGGGTGCTTGCAAGCTTCAAACCTATATAAGCGATTGCAGCGCCAAACTGCGATGCCACAGCCTGTTCGACTGCGTCTGAAACAAGATGCACCAACCGTCCCGATATGCCGGCAATGCCTGAACTGTTGGCCAGTGCCACGCATCTGTTGATAGCTTGAACCCAGATTTCCCAACCGGTAGCAGACGCCACACAAGACTGCGTGGAATTTATGTAAATTCCGCCGAGATCTGTGCAATTGCAAGCCAAACTAGGACAAATTGCATCCAACCGAAAAATGCTCGACCAAACACACAACACTGAAAAGAGGCAAAAAATCTCTGAACATAATCCGCAAAATAGTCACTTAGAGAATAAACTTACGCGCTAATATTAAGTTGGTGCTGACTGACATGGCTTTAGAGCGATCTAACTGCCGACTTAAAGTCATTCACCAACCAACCGCGCCGGTTGTCATGGTTTGAATTTCGTTGTAGTCGACTCATAAACTTAATTGATGACGGACAGCTGACCGATTGGTTGGACAGCATTGGGATTGTGTCTCTACAACAATCAACTTGATCAGTCAAACTTGGTAAATGTGCAGCTGGTTTAAAATGTACAGTACATGTAGGCTAGCACAACTTTATGTAGATTTGACTATGTTTCCAAGGCAGAATTGCACTCGGTCCAAATGAGCCAGGAATTCCCGATTGAATTCGGCGACGAATTCCGGCCTGCCGAACATTCTCGAGCGCAGACCTTGCCAAGTATCATGGAATTTAGCATGATTTACAGTCAGGCATTTAACGCCGTTTATGGTACCGACACCATATATGGTGCCGTCACCTTATTTCGTCACCTTACCGTCACGTTCGGGGCCTGTGGTGGTACCATATACGGTACCCCCACATTCGGCCACTGTGGTGGTATGTATCATATATGGTACCCCTACCTTCAAATTGGTACCAGTACCGGTACCATATACGTATGGTACCGGCACCTTATATGGTGTCGGTACCATAAACGGCGTTAAGTGCCTGGCTGATTTACGTTTGTCGGACGGAATGCACTCCCACTCTACTCTTGTGATCGGTGTCCTCGCCGTTGCCGTCTTCTCGGCCGCTGCCCCTGCGTTGTTGGTCCTTCTTTTTTCGGCCCTTGCTGCAGCCCCGATTGCCGTTCTGGCGCCTTTGTTCTTTCCTGAATGCGCACCAGCAAGTGGTACCAGCACTGAAACTGTAAATGTGAATCAGAAATGGACAAACAGCTGAGAAACAGACTTTGAACGGCCTGGTGGGAGGACGAATACCGCCTGCCGCGCCCACACCACCGGTCGCTCCCAGTCCTCCGACCACCAACTAATAGACCCGTTGTTGATACTGTAGGTAGAGAGCCCTGCACGGGCAGGGCCTGGTCACCATGCATAGCATTTTTAAAGCATTTCAGTCGGGCCGAACCACAACGATTGTTTTTTTCATAAGGGCGGTCCATGCAGGTCAGAGAGAGAGAGAGAAAAAGTTTATCCGACAACCTACTAAGCACAACAACAGAATATAATATAAAAACACAACGAAAAATAATGCAACCAGATCAGAGGGAGGGCTGGGCCGTTTGTCCGGCTTCTAAAGCCCTACCCTTCAAGAACTTACTCACATCCAAATTCTGGATCCAAAGGTCTCTAGTGATAGGGAATAATTTCGCAAAGAAACGAATGCAGTACCGGTATGTACTGTTATTTTACTATAGTACAGTAAAAATAGTAGTAAAATTATTAGTAAAACAAAAACCTGTGAAATTGGAGCTGCGTGGTAGTAAAACAAAAATAAAAATTAAATTGAAGAGCTGAATTTGTTGTAAATTTAGAAAATAGTCAAATAAACGGTGGCCCATTTGGGGATATTGCCAGCAAAAAGAGCGGGAGGAGTAACCCCCAAAGTCCCCCGGCCCTAAAATGATTAACTGGAATGGAACCAACCTTCACTGTCCAACGGTGGCTCATAAGCGGCGGCAGTGCTCTCAACATCGTTGTTGTTGTTAGTAGCCAAACACCGCCGACTTCCGAGCTCAATCAAGGCTCAACCCCAGGAAGGACGCCACGTCCCTGGGCTCTCAACATCGTCTTCATTGTCTTCGAAGAGAGAGGGGGTCCTCTCTGACCTAGGGGTGGTCGTCACCCCATCGTCATCCGCTCGCGATCCGGCGTTGCAATTACCGCTCCCTTTTCCTCGTCCCAAAGTGACAAGTACTCTGCAGAATTTAACATTAGCTCAGTAAAGCAAAACTGACTTTCAGGGGTCCCTCACAAAAACTTCAATTTCAGCTACCGTATTCAGTTGACTTAATTATATTCGATATTTTTGACTACCCCCTATCGATTTTTCTTGATTATCCATTATTTTTGGCAAAGTCCATAATTTTAAACGGCACCGAACCCTTGCATATAATATATGGTTTGAAAGCCCTTGTCATGTATGGTTTGGATACGTTTTCATAGAATGCCAATGACTTATAATAACATGTTATAATGACACCAAATGAATGTGATTAATGCATTATTGTGTATTTGTATATTCCTATGTTTTGTGCATGCTATGATTAAGCGAAGTCTAAAAGTGGCATCAGGTAGGCGGATTGGAACAAAGGCAACTCGGAAGGCAGCAGAAAACTTGCCCTCCTAGGAAGGGCGCGCGCACTGTATAAGCAGAGGGCCGCCGCGCACCTCGGTCCCTCGGTCAGTGTCTCTGGAATTTCTTCGGTTGCGCTCAAGCTTTGTTATGCCTCTGCATCCTATCGCTACGGCCGGACACGGCCCCGGTGGACCCCGTCGCCGACGCCCATCGACAACTCCTCACGACCAGACCGGACGAAGCCCGGCAGGTAAGCGAGAGTAGATTAAACCCTTTAGGGAGAAAGACTTAGTTAAAGCATCACGTATTTAGTAGTTGTCCTGTCTTATGGTAGCTGACATTTGCCCGCACGCTCGTATCCTTGTGGCCGGTTCCCGTTGCTGGAGTCTATTGGCCGACACCTGCGCAGGCCCATCATAGTCAGCTGAGCAAGACTACTATTTAGTTGTTGAGCCATATTGATCGTTCTCACGGCCAGCCGCTGACTCCTAGAGCGCTGTAGTCGGTGCGCCCATTAAACCGGCATAGCAATCGCTCGCTGTGGCAAATCTACTGTATCTCAAATTCACCCATAGCCGCCGCACTACAGTACGTAGGTTACACCTCAGACAGAACATAGGCCAATAACCTAAACAGGGTTTTCAGGTTACTTAGAAGCCTTGATTAGGGTTTTCAGGTTACTTTGAAACCCTAAACAGGGTTTAGCACTGGTTATAAAGCCTAGAGAGGGTTTTTAGGTTGATTAGAAACCCTAAACAGGGTTTTTGAACTGCATTCAAATCACTAAATAGGTTTTTAAGTATCTTATAACCAAAACCGCGTTTTGCGCCTGCTTTAGAATCGAAATTAGGGTTCTCTGGACTATTTTTTAGTAAAAAATCGCATTTCAATCTGTATTTTTCTGCTGAAACTCATATTCAATACGTAGTTGGAGCGCAAAAAACAGCTTTTTATTGCATTCGTTGCTCCAATGTTGCGTTTTAAAGGCACTTCAACCGGAACAGGGATTTTAAGACATTTTTTTTTATACAAAAACAGGGTTTTTAACATTTTTCAGTTCAAATAGGGTTTTAAAACCATTTTTCGCCCCACAATTCCTAAAAAAGGTCGACAAAGCCACTTTTTACCCCAAAAAGGTCGACAAAACCCACCTTTGGACCCCAAAAAAGGTCGCAAAACCCACTGTGGGTGGACTTGGTCCCAAAACCCTATTTGGGATTTGAAAGTAAGGTAGCACAATTAAGAGCCACATTTTATAAAACCGGGGCGGGTCCCCAAATAACCGGCGAACATGAAAAATTCTGACCTATAGTTTTTATTTGATAAATCGATAGGTCTATGATAGAAAATAACACACGAGAAATATTTTCACGCGACTGTCACTAGTATGCAAATTAGGGCCAAAAACGTGTTTTTCAGCCAAATTCGGTGTTTCTTTTATTTCTCCCGCATGCGTTGATGGATCGGGCTGATATTTTCAGTAGTAATGCTAGGTATATTGGGTGTTGTACGTATAAAATTTGAAGAGGATCGGCCAAGGTTGAGATCGCAAATTATAATGAGATGCAAATTTTGGGGTCCTGTAAAAAATCGAATTTTGCAAAAAAAGGTACATCGAAATTTTCGACCAAACTTTCAGTGTAGGTTGCTTAAGTGTCCCTCAAAGTAAACCCTCTTTTCCCGTTTGTGGACTTTGTCTCTGTTTCGAGAAATTTAATGTTCGAATTTTCATGCACACGTTGGTAGAAAAAACCGGAATTTACATCCAGTTTTCGTAAGAGCAGACGGATCTTTTAGCGTTCGGTCTAGCTTGAAAGACCGCGCAATGGCCGATCGATTGGTTGGTCGCCGGCCAGAAACAGACCACTGAGTCGGGTACTGTAAGAGTTTAAAATGAGCGAGTCGATCACATTGCGATTTTCTCATGTTTTCGAGTTCTGTAATGTTGTTTATCATGACTTTTGCCTCGAAATCCGAATGGAAAGTGTACGCTACGTTTGGAGAAGGTTCAGCGCGCCTCAGAAACCATTATTCAAAGAGCTGAATGTGAAACGCACAGCTAGCCACCTCAAGGCTCTCTCAATGATATGGAACCTTTTCGAAAAAGCTGTTCATTGGCAGATTTGGGTTTTGTTTGGCGGATCTTCTTCAAGTATAGTCAGCTTTTGAAAAATGGTCGTTAAAGGCACGCCGAGCTTTGTATGAAACCTCCTAGTTTAGTGCAAATGTACAAGACAATGGTTTATTATAAGCAGTAAAACAGGGTCCCATTCTAATTTACACTGAT
The DNA here is from genome assembly GCA_030248155.1 of Sabatieria punctata. Classification (NCBI taxonomy): domain Eukaryota; kingdom Metazoa; phylum Nematoda; class Chromadorea; order Araeolaimida; family Comesomatidae; genus Sabatieria; species Sabatieria punctata. The sequence continues at coordinate 15,163 of JASANB010004257.1, forward strand.
TAGTACACAAGAGTAAAATTTTCTCAACAGCCAAAGCCGATTATTTCTGGAAAATTCTCCTGCAGGGTTGCGACAAGTCCACTTGATAGCTCAAGCAAAGAGTCTAATTAGCACGATTGGTCTTGCCCTAAAAATATAATACAAGCAACAACCAAATTATAATAAATTATACCACAAATCTCAATTCTCAGAATCGCCTAATTCTCATCAAGGTGACTTGATGCTGTTCCGGTTTCTGGTTCACATGTTGGGCCATAAGGTCTTGATTTTTTAAGGGCTTTAGAATTCTGGCCCTTGCTGCTTTAGGCGAAGCAGTTTTCGGCCGTTTCTTTGACGCCTCATCTGACATAACTGCTCTTTTGAGTTTTCTGTGCGTTTCTGACAAACTAGTACTAGCAGATAGTTTCAAAGACTGTTTTCCTTTCTTCAACACTCTGATTGGGGTTTCAATTTTTGTTAAGAGGTATGAGAGTCGAATTTCTCTGAACCAAAGCAAACTCCTAAAGTGTGAAAAGGAGTGTATGTAGCGTGTCACAAGGTTACCCTGTCCAAGAATTATAGAAATTCGGCTTTCATATTTCACGAGAACAATCGATTTTTAATGCACAGTAATTTCGAACCAAAAACAAGATTACCTGAATTTACCTTTACATTTCGTTGGAGCAGACGGATCTGTTAGCTCTGAACCTCATTTTAAAGAACGCGCAAAGGACCAATCGATTGAGTTGTCATCGACCAAAAAGAAATCACTGAGTTGGGTATTCGAAGAGCTTAAGGTGGGCGAGTTCAGTTAACAAACTGCGATTTTCTCCTTTTTTGATATGGTTTTTGCCTCAAAATAGTTTACTAGAGGCATGCTGAGCTTTCTCCAAAGTTTACGTACTCTTTTCAACCCCAATTTGAGGCAAAAGTCATGATAACAACATGATAACACTCAAAACATGAAAAATATTGCAGTGTGGTCGACTCGCTCACTTTAAACTCTTACAGTACCCGACTCAGTGGTTTGTTTCTAGCCGGCGACCAACCAATCGATCGGCCGATCCGATCCGATCTGGCGGGGGGGTCGTACAATGTACGGCCCTACGATCAGACCTGCACGGTCCATTTCGTTACCCCTTATATCGTCATCTCGGACGTTTGCCCTTCTTTCACTGCCAAGCCACTCAAGCCATGCTGTTGGGCGCCAGGTACTAAGAGAGTGCCTGGCGTGGTGACGTCATGGTGCTGACAGCTCCCAGCGGCCGCCCGGCCGAGGAGGAGTAAACCGTATAGGCCGTAATGCTGGTTTCTCAGACGGCTCCTGACGTCGTTGATCTTCCCTCCAACGCGGCATGCTTTTAGGAGCGGCTCTCGGTGCAACGGCAGATCCAGTTGGTTCCCATTTTACCTACTCACTGTAACCAGTTTTCGGTGGCCTGGGTGGAGCGTTGTGCCGACGACCAACTCTTTGCAGCAAGAAACTTGCCACGCCGAGAGGATGAACCACTACAACCACTTGGGATGCAGCGGCCGCCGTGACTCAGAGGCAGCGAGCTACCCACTGAGCCACTGACGCGGCCATCGATCGGCCATTGCGCACTCTTTCAAGCGAGACCTAACGCGAAAAGATCCATCTGCTCTTACAAAAGTTGGAAGTAAATTCCGGTTATTTTCTACCAACGTGGGCATGAAAATTCGAACACTAATTTCTCGAAACAGAGACAAAGTCCACAAACGGGAAAAGAGGGTTACTTTGAGGGACACTTAAGCAACCTACACTGAAAGTTTGGTCGAAAATTTCGATGGACCTTTTTTTGCAAAATTCGATTTTCTACCAGAACCCAAAAAATTATAATTTGCGAGCTCAACCTTGGCCGATCCTCTTCAAAGTTTCTGGGTACAACACCCAATATACCTATCATTATTACTGAAAATATCAGCCCGATCCGTCAACGCAAGCGGGAGAAGTACCTAAAAGAAACACCGAATTTGGCTGGAAAAACACGTTTTTGGCCCTAATTTGCATATTAGTGACAGTCGAGTGAAAATATTTCTCGTGTGTTATTTTCTACCATAGACCTATCGATTTATCAAATAAAAACTATAGGTCAGAATTTTTCATGTTCGCCGACCTGCCCCGGTTTTATAAAATGTGGCTCTTAAGAGCCAGTCTCTGAACCGATCGAGTTTCAGTATTCAGACCCAAAAATGAAACTTTGGCGTGGAGGGCTCAAGGTTGGAAGACTAATACGTCTTGATAGGTTATGTAACCACCGCAAAGAATTTCCAGATTCGACGCTCCACGCTCGAGATATGGCCTTCTAAAAATCGGCCCGCTTAACTATTGGACCAAAATTTCGAAATCGAATTTCTGATTTGCTGATTGGAATTCAGACCTAACAAACGGGGTTTTTGCGTAACTTTTTGAGTAGTTTAAGAATCTTTTACTAAATTTCATTTTTGGAAAAAAATTTTTTTTCGCTCCCATATCGGGGGGCATAACTCGTCTGGAACCCCCCCTAGACCGTTCTTTTTATTTCAGATTATTGTAGCGCTATATCTTAGCTACACGCCGGTGTAAAACGTTACCGGCTACCGGACGGCAAACACTGAAATATTTGCGTTCAAAAATTAAAAATGCCACATTTTGCATGTTTCACTGTGCCCAAAAATTTTCAACTCCATGTTCCAGCTTACCAATTGGAGTTGAATACTAAAAATTGATGTCTAATCTGTACTTTTTGAGTAGTTTAAGAATCTTTTACTAAATTTCATTTTTGGAAAAAAATTTTTTTTCGCTCCCATATCGGGGGGCATAACTTGTCTGGAACCCCCCTAGACCGTTCTTTTTATTTCAGATTATTGTAGCGCTATATCTCAGCTACACGCCGGTGTAAAACATTACGGGCTGCCGGACGGCAAACACTGAAATATTTGCGTTCAAAAATTAAAAATGCCACATTTTGCATGTTTCACTGTGCCCAAAAATTTGCAAAATGTGGCATTTTTAATCTTTGAACGCAAATATTTCAGTGTTTGCCGTCCGGTAGCCGGTACTGTTTTACACCGGCGTGTAGCTAAGATATAGCGCTACAATAATCTGAAATAAAAAGAACGGTCTAGGGGGTTTCCAGACGAGTTATGCCCCCCGATAGGGGGGGGGCGAAAAAAAAATTTTTTTTCCAAAAATGAAATTCAATGAAAGATTCTTAAACTACTCAAAAAGTACAGCTTAGACATCAATTTTTAGAAATCAAGTCCAATTAGTAAGCTAGAACTTTGAGTTGGAAATTTATGTACCCCAGTGAAACATGCAAAATGTGGCATTTTTAATTTTTGAACGCAAATATTTCGGTGTTTGCCGTCCGGTAGCCGGTAATGTTTTACACCGGCGTGTAGCTAAGATATAGCGCTACAATAATCTGAAATAAAAAGGACGGTCTAGGGGGGTTCCAGACGAGTTATGCCCCCCGATAGGGTGACGAAAAAAAATTTTTTTTTCCAAAAATGAAATTTAGTAAAAGATTCTTAAACTACTCAAAAAGTTACGCAAAAACCCCGTTTGTTAGGTCTGAATTCCGATCAGCAAGTCAGAAATTCGATATCGAAATTTTGGTCCCATAGTTAAGCGGGCCGATTTTTAGAAGGCCATATCTCGAGCGTGGAGCGTCGAATCTGGAAATTCTTTGCAGGTCATTGATAACTTGTCAATATGTTTTAGTGTTCCAACTTTCAGCCCTCTACGCCCAACTTTTAATTTTGGGTCTGAATAGGGCAAAGGGCCAAGACTCGATCGGTTCAGAGACTGACTCTTAACATTCCAAAACAGCCAAACGGACTGGATTTCTGTGTTTAGGATAGTCGCCACGTTTTTGCTAATTTTCATCAAACTAAAAATAAAAAATCCCTTGAGGCAGTTTGTGCTGTAAATCTGTACTTTACACAGATCAAAGCTTCTCTTCACTTATAGAATGCAGATGAATGGCTTGAGACTCTAAACTCAACTCGCAAAGAATAGAAATCTCAACTAAGATTTTTCAAATTCTAAATTTTTTAAATGTAAAACTAGGACAGGACTACAACGGCTAGATATACAACATTAGAGACAACAAATTTGAAGATGCAAACAGTAATTTAGCCAAAAATCTGTAAGGTCAACGATTTTTTATCTAAAAATTACGAAATGAGCTGGTCTTTCATGCCAAACTGTGTTTCCCCTCTTGTTATTTTTCCAGATGAAGTCCGTATCTGTAAAATAGGTATGCCTAATAAATGCTAAAGATTGCATAGACATTCCAACCAAACTCGAAAATGCTTGCGAAACGTCCAGTTAACGATTTCAGGCCGCTTTGATAAAATATGCAAATATGCAAAAAATATGTACATATCTCATTTTTGCATGCATATGATATATGCAATATCAATATGCAGTAGAGATTGCATGCATATATTCACATGCAATATCATATGCATTTCAAAAATCCGATGTCATCCAACCATAACCTGGACTTATTAATAGGTTTTTTACCTGAAATTTGTGGACTTGAACCTGAACCTGAACCTATTATAATTCAGCCGGACTTGAACCTGTCCCGTTTTGTTGAAAATTTTTTAAATGCCGTTGTCAGGAAGAGTCGTCAGTTTTTACATCAAAAATTTTATTTGTATGCATTTTACCAATACGTACATAATTCTTCATTTTACCGATCAGTTTCAGAATATAGACATAATCCGATCCGATCAGAAGTGCGTGGGCCTTACGGCCTACGATAAGACTCGTGGTCCATTTCGCGACCCCTGTGATTCGTCATCTCGGACGTTGCCCTTCTTTCACTGCCAGCCACGCCTAGCCATGCTGCTGGGTGCCGGTCACTAAGAGAGCGCCCGGCGTCTTGACGTCATGATGTTGTCAGCTCCGGACTGCCACTGGTGCCCCATACGCCAGAGAGCTCCCAGCATAGTTGGTCTCTCAGACAGCTTCTGACGTCATTGATCTTCTTCTCCAATGCGGCAGGCTTTGTGGAGCCTGGAGCGGCTTCGGTGCAAAAGGCAGATACAGTAGGTTCCCATTTTACCTATGTACTCGCTGTCACCAGCTTTCGGTGGCCTGGGTGGAGCTTTGTGCCGACGACCAACTCTTTGCGGCAAGAAACTTGCGCGCCGAGAGGATGAGCGTACGAGCATGAGCACAGTGGCTATGCAGCCTAAACCACTACACCAACTGTGTCGGCTATAGACAGACATAACGGTGCATTCAGTGAGTGATGTAATGACTGGGCTGGACACGACAGGCGAGTAATAATCGTGCACGTGATATGCATGACAAAGTCAGACAGCTCGACATCACTCAAGCATCATCCAGCTGTGTCAAGTGGGCACCTCACTTCGTGCTTTCTTTTCTGTGATTCTAAACCCAATCTACGTACATGTAAAACTTCTGTTCGTATAATGCATTCCCTACTCCCACTCAAGAATAACCGGTTGAAGGAAACGTATTTTTCCAGGGAGGAACCTGTTTGCTGTTTTTCCGAACTCAGCATTAAACTGTAAAAAGCAATAGGGCCAATCAACATAGAGCAATACACTTTAATAGATTTTCCAATCTCAAATTACTGTTCGTAAAAGAAATTACAAGCAGTCTGTTTACTGACACATGAGCTGAACAAATTTGAACTAAGGCGATTTCTATAGGCCATCAGAACAAATTTCACCGATTTAGGCTTCGCGTAAAATGGTGGTCCTATTTAGAAACTTCAAAGTATGGACTAAAAGAACAACGTTACATGGGGTAGCAGACTTGATGTTGAGCAAAAGTAAAGCTCAAATTGTGTTTTGGGTCATTTTACTACTTTTCGGCCCTTTAACTGTGCTGGGCAGCTTGTACTCACTTCTGAACAATTTCCTTTCGCCGCCTCACTACCGGACAAGTATCTATGTCCAATACAAAGACACCATGGATTTTCCAAATGTCACCATTTGTAATTTGAACCGGGTGAATAAAACCAAGGTACAGCTAGGCTACTGGGTTTTAACTCAGCGTGCAGATTTCAGGCATCAGAATTAGGACTTTCTGGTGACGCCATTTCCTATGTTTTTCTTGCCTTTATGACAACCCCGCAAATAAGAACTCTTGCAATCGGTGGTATGCCGTTGCTAAAGAAGCAAGCAGCAGAATGGAACAGATTTATAGAATCATCTCCAGAACACACCAACACCACAGGAGTTCTACAGAAGCTTGGACATCAGTGCGAGGCAACCATGAAAGTGTACGTTTGTATAGTCTTCAGCTCTCCAAATTTTGCACCCTTCTATTCAGGTGTACGTTCGCCAGTGTCAACTTTGAGTGTTGTCGCGGTGCAGTGCCTATTGTCAACAGTGAGTTCGGGCTGTGTTGGGGACTACAGTTGCCTGTGACAACACCGAACGCAGACTCGCCGGTTCAGATGATGCCAGGTTGCTCTTGGAAGGAGTCTTTTTCCCCATCCGCCTGCAATCCTAACTTTATGCCTGGATATAAGCTTAGGTTTCAGTTTAGGCTTAGTGCATACATCCATTTTGGAGACAGTTTGTTGGTAAAGAACCGGGAATCGTTGCTATTGCTGTGACACGATGGTCGGTTGTGGTTGTAGGCGCGTGGGTGTGGATCGGCAATGCACGGTGCCCGGTGTAGTGTAAGGTAGACGGCAAAACCGGCCGGGGTTTTATCTTAACAATAAAGTAACGGGGTAAGTATTCACGGCAGACACTAACGCACAGACTAACTAATCTGACAGGGCAGCGCAGTCGGCCAACCTGCCAGTTACGGCTAAGGTCTATTACAACTCAGGGGTGATAGCCAAGGTAAATCACCACTGCATGCAAATACCCAATCACACCTGAAACGTGCTAGCACAACTACGATATGTACGCACCCACACGACACCACCCCCCTCCTTTAAGAAAGAGGCGGTGTGCCGGCAGAAAGATAGAATAACACAAGTCTTCACAACAACGTATCACAAATCGTAGGTCAATCGTTGGGGTTTCTTGATCTGCTGCCGGTCTCTCAGGTTGTAACGTTGTTGTGGCGACGTGTAGAAGGGCATGGCTAACTGAGCCTGTTGCTGAGGTGGCAATTGAGGGGGAGTCTGCTGCCCACCTCCAGCTTGTCTGTTTGGTCTGACCATTTGCAACACATCCTCATCATCTGATGGGCTGCCGGTAAAGGCGTAATGGCGCTTGCAACGGCGAGCATATCAACTGGCTGAAGGAAGTGTTTGCCTGCTATGGTCACCCAGCTCAGTTACTCAGTGACAACGGTCCTCAATTCATTAGCCATGAGTTTGTCAACTTCTTGGCCAGCAGGGGCATCAGACACATGCGCGTCACGCCATACAGTCCAGAGCGCAATGGACTGGTGGAGCGGTTCAATGGGACGTTAAAGGGTGTTGTGGAGACACTGCAACCTGACCCCAACCGCCATGTCTGGGATGCCGCCATGCTCGATTTCCTGGCTAGCTACAGAGCTACACCAACCACCCAAGGGAGGAGTCCATCTGAGATGCTCTTTGGATGGGCAGCCCGCCTGCCAATCCAGTTCCCAAAGCCGACTGCAAAATCTATGCCAGACACGGTCAGCAAACCTCAATCGCAGTCACGGGAGCCAACAGTGGACAGACAGCTAATTGGCAAGCTGTACTACCCTGGGCCATATCGGAGGGGAGAAAAGGTCCGGGTAAGAAGACCAGCCGTGCAAGTCAGAAAGGGCCAGTCACCTTACACTTCGCCTCTGAGGATTTTGGAAGTCCTTGGCTTTTGGACCTACCGTCTAGAAGATGGGCAAGTTGTCGTGCTTGTGGTGTCCTCTGTCCACAACACTTCTGGGAACTTGCTCATGTAGTCGACCAGGACTACACAATATCCACGTCCATTTGGCGCGTTAGCAAAGCACATCGATGTCGATAGCGAGCTCAGTCCACAGAGTGGTAGGCCTTGGTCACTCCTGAACTGGCTGTTTCATGCGTGGTGTGGATTTTGAACTCTGCTCACATGGTTGGCACGCCTTGACCGTGTGTCCGACCTGTGTGTCCATACCAGGCCACCAGTAACATGTGCGAAGCAGACGTTTCATCCTGTCGATTCCTGGGTGGCCCTTGTGCGCAAGATGTAAAATCGTTTGCCACAGTGCTTGAGGCGCCACCACGCGACCTTCACGCGAAATGCATCCATCTTCTAGAGTCAAAGAATGCCAGACAGACTTGTAGGGGCTAAGTCCTGGCGGCAACCGTTCCTTGGGAGTACTGCGTTTTAGGTGTTCCATCACCTGCTGCAGTGTTCTGTCCCTTGCTGTGAGATTCTTCAGGCTAGCCCAAGTTGGCCCATTGAGCTGCTCAGTCACAGCGTGTAGTGCCCTGATGAACGGGTCTGGCACACCTTTGGTTGCTTGCTTGGCTCGATTTGACTCAGTGATGCGGCTGAGAGCGTCCGCCACAACGTTGGCTTTGCCAGGTGTGTGCTGCACAGTGAAGTTGAACACACTGAGGCGCTCAAACCAACGTTCGAACTTGCCACTCTTCCTGCCATTGCCGTACTGCTTCAGCAATGAGGTGAGAGCTTGGTGGTCAGTTCTGAGCACAAAGTGGCGGCCCAGCAGGAACTTCTCCCAGTATTCAGCGAAGTACATGGCAGCCAGAGCTTCTCTCTCGCTTGCAGAGTAGTTGCGTTGTCTCTCATCGAGAGTGTGGCTACCATAGGCCACAGGTTGCTCTCTGCCATTGGGCTGAATCTGGCTAAGTGCGGCTCCAATGCCGCAATCGCTGGCATCAGTTGTCAGGATCGTCTCTCTGTTTGGGTCAAAGAGAGCTAGCTGTAGATCCTTTGAAACTGCTTCCTTCAGCTTCTTGAAGGATTGTTGTTGTATGTCGCCCCAAGTGAACTTGACAAACTGGTTGTTTGTTTTGCCAGTCTTGCTTGCTGCCTTCCGTGTGAGGGCTCTGAGCGGCTCTGCCATCTGGTGCAGCTCTCTGATGTACTCAGACTGGTAGTTGATCATCCCCAAAAATCGCTGAACTTCTTTGGTTGTAGTTGGCACTGGAAAATTGAGGATGGGCTGCAGATTCTCCTTGGCAGGCTTGATGCACCCATGTGACACCACACGACCCAGAAACTTGACTTCTGGCTGAGCAAACTTGCACTTCTTGATGTTCAGGCAGAGGTTGGCTTGGTCCAACTTCTCCAGCACCTGATGAAGCGTCTCATCATGTGTGTCCTTGTCTGGCGCATGGACAATGATGTCGTCCACATAGGGAGTGCATCCAGGCACCTCCTGAAGGAGTTCAGAGATGAACTTTTGGGCCACAGCGCCAGCATCGCACAGTCCCATTGGCAGTCTGTTGTACTGGAACAGGCCCAAGGGCGTGATTGTTGCAGTGAGCGGCTTGCTGTCTTCATGCAACGCGATGTTGTGGTAGAATTTTACCAAATCCAAAGTGGTAAAGATGGAAGATTTGGCTAGACGCTGGTGGACATCTCTGATGTTGGGCAGTGGAAAGCGCACTGGTTTCACAAAACGATTGAGGCGGGTTAGGTCAGTAGTGACGCGTACTGACCCATCTGGCTTGTCGGCAGCTACCATGGGGTTGACTACTGTTGAACGATCCACTTTTGTCCAATTCCCCAGGTCTGCCAGCTCCTGGATTGCTTTCAGAGCACCCTCATTGTGGTAGACTGGAATTGAACGCAGTTTGCACTCATAGGGTTGCATATCTGGCTCCAGTTCAATCCTATGTTCCAGGTCTGGAATCAATCCCATCTCAGGGCTGAGGAGAGAAGGGTAGCGCCCTCCAATGAGCGCTTGGTAGGTCCCCGGGCTGGAGGATGGTCGATGTACAGACAGCGGTGCTCCAGCCACTGCCCTGACAGACAGGTCTCCACCTGAGAGTTGCAAATCCAGAGCTTGAATGCAGTCCTTTCCCAAGACGACACTGCATTGAGGGGGTAGCACATAGAATAGTGCCTGAGCTGACCGATCTCTGTGGTTGACTGTGCACTGAAAAGTGCGAAGATCGGCATCCACTTGGGAGCTGTCGAAGTTACGCAAACGGCAGTCAGTGGCAGTTGTCCTCAATCCAGGAAACAACCTCTGGATGAGCGGTTCTGGTAGTCCAGAGATATCAGCCTGACTATCCACAGCGCAGGTGATATTCTGCATCGGCTGATCAGTTGGCTTCACTTGCACTGTCAGCTGGAATGCACGTTGTACAGCCCCAATGGACACTGAACGAACGACCTTGCTTGCACTAGCTCCATAGCTGGCTTTCTTCCTGCAGAAACGGCATGTCTGATTGCGGGCTGGGCAACTGTCATGGTTTCTGTGTCTCTCGCGACCACAATTGCCGCATCTTGCACCCGGCTTTGATTGCTGACTGCTTGACTGCTGTTGTTGAGGGCGTGGTCTCTGTCCCCACTTCTTCCTTGCTACCGAGTCTGGCTTCTTCTTGTAGGTAGCGGCTACTGCTTGACTCACAGTAGGTATTGTTGTTGCATCATCAATGGCTGTTTGATCTGCCTTGGCAACCTCAACGGCTTGGAAGGCATTGAAGAACTCCTCTAGGTTTGGCGTGGCGCGTGTTAGGAGTTGCTCCTGAACAGGTTTGTGTGTACTTCCAATAGCACAAACTAACTGCAGAGCGATGAAGTAGTCCAGGTCCTTGTTGGCCAGGTCACAATCTTGGGCTGCTTTTCTGAGTCTACACATGAGCTCAGTACTGGTCTCCCCAGAGAGGTGTTTGATGGAAGTAAATTCCCGGTAGGCACGCACTGTTGACTTTCTGACCTGAAACAGACGTGACAATACCTCTCTGTACTGCTGGTGTGGAGTAGTAGCCCTGTCCAATTGTGTGCTGGCTCTGACCCTTCTAAACGCTTCGGGCCCGAGACGGCTGGTGATGGTGGTGTTCTTCTCATGGTCCATCATCGTTTCCCCAGCCTTCATCTCTTGCTGCTCAACCCAGAGGTCCAGCTCTGAGGTAAAGTCGTCCCAGGTCCTAGATGGTTCATGGCTTCCCAACGGCCAGAATGGAGGCACATCTGGTACAGACCATGGACGGCGGGCATGTTGTTGGTTGAGGCCTGCAGGCTGGAGTGGATCTGCGTTAGCCATTGGTTCTGGTAGTGTCGCTTGCCTGTAGTACACCCACTGATGGAATTGCCACTTGGTTGAAGAATTGGCGTTGCTTCAGCAATCAACTAATTGATTGCAGCGCAGCAGCTGTTTCGTCTGTGGCGATGACTATCGGCGTCCCGGTAGCAGCGCCGTTTGAAACACGGTGCAGGGTCGGCTTGATTGGCGTCCCAGTCAAAGTCTTCCCACTTACGCGAATGCAACGCACCAAAAGTTGCAAAAAGAACCATACTAAAAAGTACTTTGGAGCCGGCGGTCTTCTGTGTAGCGATGATCGTGTGCTATCTTCAGGAGAGTTACCAACGCTCAACCTATTAGCACTGGTGGCGACGATCGTGTGCTATCTTCAGGAGAGTAACCAACGCTCAACCTATTAGCACCTTTGGCGGCGGTGGCGGTGGTCTTCTTAGTAGCGTTGCCGTCTGGTCGAGCTACCAACACTCGACCTTGTAGTGGTTGCAGCGAAATGCACGAGTCCACAACTGAATTGTTCGTCTTGGCGTCGCCAGTGACACGATGGTCGGTTGTGGTTGTAGGCGCGTGGGTGTGGATCGGCAATGCACGGTGCCCGGTGTAGTGTAAGGTAGACGGCAAAACCGGCCGGGGTTTTATCTTAACAATAAAGTAACGGGGTAAGTAGGCACGGCAGACACTAACGCACAGACTAACTAATCTGACAGGGCAGAGCAGTCGGCCGACCTGCCAGTTGCGGCTAAGGTCTATTACAACTCAGGGGTGATAGCCAAGGTAAACATACAGACATACATTGATTGATTGATTTTAGGGGGATAGAGTAACCCATGGGCCCATCACGCGAACTCCTAAGAAAGTTGTAGAATCCCGATTATTGAATCTCAGGAGATCTCTCAGCTCACAAACTCTTGCCCTCATCATGCGACTCAATGTCTTTCTTGCAGGCATGATTTGGGGCTTGAAATTGGTGATCAACCCAAATTTGGCTGAGTATGCCAGAGCTGCTTTCTACAACAACTATTTAGAGGATGGAGTTGTGGTCGTCATCAACACCAATCCATTCATGCCACTCTATTCTAACCCAGTCATAGTTGCCCCGGGAAGACACGCTAGAATCACGGTACAGCCTCAAGTCCAAATTCACGAAGAGCCATCTTTCAGCTTTTTCCCACCCAAATGTGTTAAAGAAGCAAAAATGAAGGTTGTACAAGGCAAGAAGCTTGATGAATTTGAATGTCACCAGAACAGATCATTTCAGGTGCCTATGGACGCGAGGGATGTATATTGGATTGTGTGCAAATTGTAATGCTGGAGCGATGCAACTGTACGATGCTCAGTGTTAATGCAGGTCAGCTGGCCTGCAGCCCTACTCAAATGGTTACCTGTGCACTGCCTTTGTTTTTCCCGGGGTAACAACACCACATTCATTGAACGGGGAACATGCAAAATTTTCAGACAGAAAAGCATGAGCAATACAGCTTTTGAAATACTTGAAAGCTGCTCTAAGAATTGCAGAGAGCCTTGCGAGGATCGGTATCAGATACAAGTGTCAGCCACAATTACACCCTATCCGGCTAAAACGTTTATCCCTCAAATTGCGGTAAGCATGAATTTTTCCTTCTGCATATTTCTGCTTTAAGAGTATAAGATTAGCTTTTCGTTAAGCGTGTAGGATGCAATTGTATCTTAAAAGCGTGTGCTCTCGGCGCCGTTCGGCTCACTCGTTGTAAAGCTGCTAGCCTTAGACACTCCAGCAGGAAGGAGAGTTTACTCGAACAGTTCGTTCTCAGTCATTTCTCTATGAATTTGGCTCAGATTTTCAGGATTAACTAACAATATAACTTTGTGCCTATTGCGAAAGTTTGACCCGAAAATTCCAAGTCCTGTTGATTCCGTGGCTCGAAAACTGACAACAGTTTACTGTGAATTGCAACTGAAAGCTGTTTTTTGAAAGAATAGCAAAACAGAAAACTGCTTTTTAAAGGAATACTTGAAGAGTTTCCAGTCTGAAACTTTGGTTTTAAACGGAATTTTTGCACTTCAGACAGGATTTTTACCCCATTTTTAGTCCTCAAAACCCTGTTTTGAGCCCAAAAAAAGGTCGCTGAAACCCACTTTTGGACACCAAAAAAAGGTCGCTGAAACCCCCTTTGGGCATAGCCCTGAAACCCTATTTTGGATCAGAAAAATTCCCCCCCAGCCGAAAACCCAGCTACATGTATGTTGGAAGCGAAAGCTCGTTTTTGAAAGATTTGCCTAAAGACTGTCAGAATTCTCTGCATTGGAAAGGAAAATTCCTGTTTTTGAAAGATTTCCCAAAGGAATGTCTGAATTCCTTAGAAGCAAAAGCTGTTTTGAAAGATTTGCCTAAAGAGTGCCACTATTCTTTGGAAGCGAAAGCTGCTTTTTGAAAGATTTGCTAAAAAGTGCCAGAATTCTTTGGAAGCGAAAGCTGCTTTTTGAGAGATTTGCCTAGAGTGTCAGAATTCTTTGGATTCGAAGGGGAAATTACCGTTTTTTAAACATTTGCCTAAAGAGTGCCAGAATTCTTTGGAAGCGAAAGCTGCTTTTTGTAATAATTGCCTAAAGAGTGCCAGAATTCTTCGGAAGCTAAAGCTGCTTTTTGAAAGATTTGCCTAAATCGTGCCAGAATTCTTTGGAAGCGAAAGCTGCTTTTTGAGAGATTTGCCTAGAGTGTCAGAATTCTTTGGATTCGAAGGGGAAATTACCGTTTTTGAAACATTTGCCTAAAGAGTGCCAGAATTCTTTGGAAGCGAAAGCTGGTTTTTGAAAGATTTGCCCAAAGAGTGTCAGAATTCTCTGGATTGGAAGGGAAAATCCCTGTTTTCGAAAGATTTCCCAAAGGAGTGTCTGAATTCCTTAGAAGCAAAAGCTGTTTTGAAAGATTTGCCTAAAGAGTGCCAGTGTTCTTTAGAAGCGAAAGCTGCTTTTTGAAAGATTTGCCTAAAGAGTGCCACAATTCTTTGGATTGGAAGGGAAAATTTCTGTTTTTCAAACATTTGCCTAAAGAGTGCCAGAATTCTTTGTAAGCGAAAGCTGCTTCTTGAAGGATTTGCCTAAAGAGTGTCAGATTTATTTCGATTGGAAAGGAAAATTCCTGTTTTTGAAAGATTTCAAAAAAGGAATGTCTGAATTCCTTAGAAGCAAAAGCTGCTTTGAAAGATTTGCCTAAAGAGTGACACTATTCTTTGGAAGCGAAAGCTGCTTTTTGAAAGATTTGCTAAAAAGTGCCAGAATTCTTTGGAAGCGAACGCTGCTTTTTGAAAGATTTGCCTAAACATTGCTTGGAAGCGAAATCTGGCTTTTTGAAAGATTTGCATAAAGAGTGCCAGAATTCTTTAGAAGGAAAGCTGCTAAGTGTGGCAGAATTCTTTGGACGAAGGGAGAGCTGATTTTGGACAGATTTACTTAAAGAGTGGCAGAATTGTTCGGATTGGAAGGGAAAGCTGCTTTTTTATGGATTTCCCTAAAGCGTATCAGAATTCTTTGGAATGGAAGGGGAATTTGCTGTTTTTGAAACAATTGCCTAAACAGTGTGAAAATTCTTTCTAAAGGAAAGCTGCTTTTGACAGATTTGCCTAAACAGTGCCAGAATTCTTTGAAATGGAAGGCAAAATTGCTGTTTTTGAAAGTTTGTCTAAAGAGTATCAGCAATTTAAAAAAATTGCTTTTTTGAAGGATTTGCCTCTAGTGTCAGAAGGGAAAATTACTGTTTTTGAAAGATTTGCCTAAAGAGTGTCAGGATTTCTTGAAACTGAAATCTGCGCTTATTTGAATGATTTGCTTAAAGAGTGTCAGGAGGATTTCTTAAAAGGAAAACTTCTTTTTTAACAGATCTGCTTTAGAGTGTCAGAATTTCTTGATAGAGAAAACGGCTTCCACACAAGGTACACAAAACAATTTCTGTCAGAAAGAATTTGTTCAGTACAGTACAATTTATTCTCCTGGAAAGCCTACACCATGCAAAGAGTACACGGCAGCAAGAGAATCCTCTGAAAGAATTATCTGAAGAGCTTACTATCAGCAAGACTTGTTCGAAAGAGAAAACTGCATCTGAAATAATTGCACGACCACTTTCTTCAAATAATAGTTTACTGACGTTTTCCTCTGCTGCCGGTCTAATTTTGTAAAAAATTTCCAAAAAATCTGTCCCTGCCTCTAAAACTGAGAGATCTTAAAAATGTACAAACTATCTAAAGTTTTATACACTCATTTTGAAGAACCGTCTTGTTTATTGCAGGCTTCATACAACATGACAGCGCAACAAGTTTATGACTTGGTAATGGCAGATGTGTACTATGCTGAACGTACACAGCAAGTTGTGCAAACAATCGAAAAGACACCACTCAGTCAACTAATCGGAAATATTGGCGGACAGTTTGGTAAATGTCTACTGCTTTATCTGTGCCTGCGTCCTCTGGTTACAGTAAGTTTAGGTTTATGGCTGGGTGCCTCTGCTTTGACGGTGGTCCAGATGCTCTATTACTTTCTTGCTGCTGTTTGGGACGAAATTAAGGAAAGAAAAACGAAAGAGGATACCTAGTTAACCCTTTGACACACTTGTACTCCATACATACAATGTTTTCCAGTTCCACTTTGTATCCCACGAATATATCAGTCGTACTGTTGATTGGTATTGGATTTTGAGTATGTGTATGTGTGTGTATGTGTATGTGTATGTGTATGTGCATGTGTATGTGTATACACAATCACTGGCAAATGTGTATGGTAACTTGTGTGTACACATTTAGAAAAATAATGTGTATTTTTGTGTATTCATGTGTATGGATTAGTGATGTAAAAAATTAATTTAATTGTAATTGAAATTCGCATAATTGGCCTGTTTTTAATTTCAATTCAATTAATTTAATTTAATTGAAATTCAAAAGTTGGGCCATAATTTAATTGTAATTTAATTGAAATTCGCCTGGAATTTCAATTATATTTTCAATTATTTTCTGTGGTGAATGTAAGGAAATGCGTAAGTATTAGAGGCGCTAATGACTTCAAGCAAAAACCTATTTAGGGTTTGTCACCTCTTTATACTAACCTCACTTCGTTTTGTTGATTTTTGGATGTATAGTGGGTTTACACCCCTTTTTGGAGAAGGTACTTGTTTGTACCTAGGAGGTGAAGTTGCTCAAAATGCTAATATATTTAGATTATGTACTGATATATAATAAATAATGAACTAACCTTAAAACTCTCCCAGAATGCCATTTTATGCGTTTTTATAATGCAACTTTTTAAAATTTTCTCGCCTGGTTGGGCAGCAGGCTAACCGGGTGTCTCTAAGCGTTTACATGGACATTTTTCTGAGTCCTGGGCCACTGTCACTGTCTTTTTACAGCAAAAAACAACAGTTTTCAAAAAATTGAAAAAATAATTGAAAAAATATGGCATAATTGAAATTTTCCGAAGTTCCATAATTTAATTGAAAATATAATTGTAATTGAATATATTGGAAAACTATTTCAATTAATTTAATTTAATTTAATTGAAATTAAAAACTGAGTCGATAATTTAATTGTAATTGAATTGAAATTCAAATTCCATAATTTTACATCACTAGTATGGATATCGTACAGAAAATGCAAATTTTTGGCCAGATTTTGAGCAAGAAATACTAGAAAACCATATATCTCATAGTCAACTGTTTTAAGAGTCAGTCTCTGATTCGATCGAGTCTTGATATGTCAAGTTGAAAATCGAACTTTTGCGTAGAGAGCTGTGCATTGGTGTACTAATAGGCATTCATTAGTTATGTTAAACCTGCAAAGGGTTTATGGATTTGACGCTCCATTCCCGAGATACAAGCCGCCAAAAATCGGCCGGCTTAACTATGGGACCAAAATTCTCAACTCGAATTTCTTTTGTACCAATAAGATTTGGGACAAAAAATTGGGGATTTTAGGTAACTTTTTGAGTAGTTTAAGAATTTTTGGTCCAAAATTATTTTTGAGTAAAAATTTTTTTTGCGATCACCTTTGGCCGGCCCTAGCTCGTCTGGAACCCCCCTACACGTTTTTTTTATTTCAGAATTTTGTAGCGCTATCAATTTGCCAGACTTTGGTGTAAAGCATTTTGGCCTGCGACCCGACATTCGTGAGATATTCGCCTCCGAATGACCAAAACCGTGCAGAATTTGCTAGTTTTGCAGTACACAAAGCTACGATGCCGGATTACTTTCATTATAATAAGAGTTGGGACTAAAAAATTGGGGATTTCAGGTAACTTTTTGAGTAGTTTAAGAATTTTTGGTCCAAAATTATTTTTGAGTAAAAATTTTTTTTGCGACCACCTTTGGCCGGCCCTAGCTCGTCTGGAACCCCCCCCCTACACTGTTTTTTTATTTCAGAATTTTGTAGCGCTATCAATTTGCCAGACTTTGGTGTAAAGCATTTTGGGCTGCGACCCGACATTCGTCAGATAGCCTCCGAATGGCCAAAACCGTGCAGAATTTGCTAGTTTTGCAGTACGGTTTTGGCCATTCGGAGGGGAATATCTCATGAATGTGGTCGCAAAAAAAATTTTTACTCAAAAATAATTTTGGACCAAAAATTCTTAAACTACTCAAAAAGTTACCTAAAATCCCCAATTTTTTAGTCCAAACTCTTATTATAATGAAAGTAATCCGGCATCATAGCTTTGTGGACTGCAAAACTAGCAAATTCTGCACGGTTTTGGCCATTCGGAGGCGAATATCTCACGAATGTCGGGTCGCAGCCCAAAATGCTTTCCGCCAAAGTCTGGCAAATTGATAGCGCTACACAATTCTTGAATAAAAAAACTGTGTAGGGAGGTTCCAGACGAGCTAGGGCCGGCCAAAGGTGGTCACAAAAAAAATTTTACTCAAAAATAATTTTGGACCAAAAATTCTTAAACTACTCAAAAAGTTACCTAAAATCCAGAATTTTTTAGTCCCAACTCTTATTATAATGAAAGTAATCCGGCATCGTAGCTTTGTGTACTGCAAAACTAGCAAATTCTGCACGGTTTTGGCCATTCGGAGTATGGTTGGATGATATCTGATTTTTGGGATGCATATCATATTGCATATGAATATATGCATGCCATCTCTAGTGCATATTGATATTGCATATATCAAATGCATGCAAAAATGAAATATGTGCATATTTTTTGCATATTTGCATGTTTTATCAAGGCGGCCTGAAATCGAAAACTGGACGTTTTCCAAGCATTTTCGAGTTTGTTTGGAATGTCTACGGAATCTTTAGCAGTTATTAGGCATACCTATTTTACAGATACAGACCTCAACTGGAAAAAACCAAGAGGGGAAACAGTTTGACATGAAAGACCAGCTCATTTCGTAATTTTTAGATAAAAATGATTGACATTACAGATTTTTTGCAAAATTACTGTTTGCATGTTCAAATTAGTTCTCTCTAATGTGGTATACTTAATCGTTTGTAGTCCAGTCCTAGTTTTACAGACTAACAGATTCAGAATCTGAAAAGTCTCAGTTGAGATTTTCATTATTTGCGACTTGAGTTTTAGGGTCTCAAGCCAGACATGGGCAAAGGGGGGCTGAGAGGGGTTGCCCCCCTCAGGTTCTGACCTACCCCCCCCCCTCAGCCGGCCGCTACCCCTATCAGGATTTTTTTGGAAGAATTTTGTATAGAAAATTATGATAAACATATGGCTGGATTAGGTGTAAATGAGCTCAGAATAGCTTATTTTAACTTATTTTAGTGAAAAATACGCCAAAAACCTTAATTTAGCCAAAAATCGGACTTTTTGACTTACCACCCCTCAGCCCCACTCAGGCGCTCCAACCCCCAAGTCAGCCCCCTCAGGAATTGAAAATTCTACCCCCCCTCAACCGAAATGCTAGCCCATGTCTGTGTAAAGCCATTCATCTCCATTCTGTAAAGCGGAAAGAGGAAGCTTTGATCTCTTGTAAAGTACAGATTTACAGCATACATGTAACAGGTCATCCGCCGATGGGGGGAGGGGGGGTTGGGGGGGGGGGTCTGGCGCCGGCCGGGGGGGGGGTCTGAGCCAAAATTTTGGGGGAGGGGGGTGGGCACTAAAAAACGCTCAAAAATCGAAAAAATCGCAATTTTTCGGCTAAAAATTGCCAAAAATCGCTAATTTGGGCTGAAATACAGCTAAAAAGTGCTGTTTTGCAGGCGATTTTGGCAATTTTTGTCTGTGAAATTGTAAAAAATTGCAAAAATTTGCTCGAAAATTTACTTGCCAGAAAAATCGGAGGGGGGGGGTCGGTGAAATCGTCTCGGGGGGTCCCCATCCGGGGGGGTCTGGCCTATTTCGGGTGGGGGGCAGACCCCCCCCAGACCCCCCCTGTTACATGTATGATGTACAGTATGAATTGCCTCAATTAAGTGATTATTTATTTTAGATATTTTATTTTTAGTTGGATGAAAAATTAGCAAAAACGTGGCGACTATCCTAAACTCAGAAATACAGTTTGTTTGGCTGTTTTGGGATGTTAATTGTGCTACCTTAGTTTGAACAATTCTGCTAAAAACTGCAGATATTTATGAAGCAATGAGGTGCTTTCAGAAATTCGCAATTCGCTCAGCTCAAAACCAGAAACCGGCCAAACTAGCCCTCTTTGAAGCTTGTACTTTACTTTATGGATTTCTCCGCGTCAAATAGATAAAACAACTATTTGAATCGTTTAAGGTTGTTCGGAACATAAGTATACAGCATGAAAAGTCAGTCACATCTTTGAAAAAAATATGCAAACTAAAAATATGCAAAATTTTGATATCAGGGTCAATTTGCATATGACTATTGCATATTGGAATTTTGCATGCATATGATATTGCATATGCATATATGCATGCCAAAAACCATGCATATATGCATTGTTTGATATTGCATATTGCATATATGCGTCCAACCGTAATTCGGAGGCGAATATCTCACGAATGTCGGGTTGCAGCCCAAAATGCTTTACACCAAAGTCTGGCAAATTGATAGCGGTACAAAATTCTGAAATAAGAAAACTGTGTAGGGGGGTTCCAGACGAGCTAGGGCCGGCCAAAGGTGGTCGCAAAAAAAATTTTACTTAAAGATAATTTTGGACCAAAAATTCTTAAACTACTCAAAAAGTTACGTAAAATCCCCAATTTTTTAGTCCCAACTCTTATTGGTACGAAATAAATTAGAATTGAGAATTTTGGTCCCCCTGTTGCTGAGGTGGCAATTGAGGGGGAGTCTGCTGCCCACCTCCAGCTTGTCTGTTTGGTCTGACCATTTGCAACACATCCTCATCATCATCACCAAAAGCCAAGGACTTCCAAAATCCTCAGAGGCGAAGTGTAAGGTGACTGGCCCTTTCTGACTTGCACGGCTGGTCTTCTTACACAGACCTTTTCTCCCCTCCGATATGGCCCAGGGTAGTACAGCTTGCCAATTAGCTGTCTGTCCACTGCTGGCTCCCGTGACTGCGATTGAGGTTTTCTGACCGTGTCTGGTGTAGATTTTGCAGTCGGCTTTGGGAATTGGAACGGCAGGCGGGCTGCCCATCCAAAGAGCAGCTCAGATGGACTCTTCCCTTGGGTAGTTGGTGTAGCTCTGTAGCTAGCCAGGAAATCGAGCATGGCGGCATCCCAGACATGTCGGTTGGGGTCAGGTTGCAGTGTCTCCACAACACCCTTTAACGTCCCATTGAACCGCTCCACCAGTCCATTGCGTCCATGGAGTAGTAGGCCTTGGTCGCTCCTGAACTGGCTGTCTCACGCGTGGTGTGGACTTTGAACTCTGCTCACATGGTTGGCATGCCTTGACCATGTGTCCGACCTGTGTGTCCATACCAGGCCACCAGTAACATGTGCGAAGCAGACGTTTCATCCTGTCGATTCCTGGGTGGCCCTTGTGCGCAAGATGTAGAATCGTTTGCCACAGTGGTTGAGGCGCCACCACGCGACCTTCACGCGAAATGCACCCATCTTCTAGAGTCAAAGAGTGCCAGACAGACTTGTAGGAGCTAAGTGCTGGCGGCAACCGTTCCTTGGGAGTACTGCGTTTTAGGTGTTCCATCACCTGCTGCAGTGTCCTGTCCCTTGCTGTGAGCTTCTTCAGGCTAGCCCAAGTTGGCCCATCGAGCTGCTCAGTCACAGCGTGTAGTGCCCTGACGAACGGGTCTGGCACACCTCCGGTTGCTTGCTTGGCTCGATTTGACTCGGGGATGCGGCTGAGGGCGTCCGCCACAATGTTGGCTTTGCCAGGTGTGTGCTGCACAGTGAAGTTGAACACACTGAGGCGCTCAAACCAACGTTCGAACTTGCCACTCTTCCTGCCATTGCCATACTGCTTCAGCAATGAGGTGAGAGCTTGGTGGTCAGTTCTGAGCACAAAGTGGCGGCCCAGCAGGAACTTCTCCCAGTATTCAGCGAAGTACATGGCAGCCAGAGCTTCTCTCTCGCTTGCAGAGTAGTTGCTAATCCAATGGGCATTGCCCGCGTGAGTTCGAATCTCACCGGCGTCGCCAGTGACGCGTTGGTGGGTTTGTGGTTATAGGCGCGTGAGTGTGGATCGGCAATACACGGTGCCCAGTGTAGTGTGGATGAACGGCAGACCGGCCGGGTTTTATCTGACAATAAAGTAACGGGAGTAATAGGCACGGCGAACACTAATGCACAGACTAACTAATCTGACAGGGCAGCGCAGTCGGCCGACCTGCCAGTTACGGCTAAGGTCTATTACAACTCAGGGGTGACAGCTAAGGTAAATCACCACTGCGTGCAAATACCCAATCACACCTGAAACGTGCTAGCACAACTACGATATGTACGCACTCACACGACAGAATTCGCCAAAACTCGATGAATTTAAGCTTGTTCGCGCTTGAAAACCGCACTGAATACGTTTCCAATAACAACACATACATACATGAGTAATTGAAGGTGACGACTGTCTACTGGACGCTTACGGTCATTCTGGAATGCTTTACTCTCACACCCTTTCTCCTGTTGGCCCATTTGTTGATGTTTATTAAGGTAAGCATTTGATTCATATAGAGCTTTTCCGCAACGCATGTGCAGTTGTGGTTAAACAAGAAGTCAAAAGCAGAGAAAAGTAGTGTAACGATCAGTGTCTATTCTCTTCTGTAATCGTGTACTAATTACTTCTGTTCTATGCCCCCGGAGCGCTAATTCCTATGACGCACCGAAGCCATTCCCATTAGTGGCAGTACCGAGCGGACGTACGCTGTCGCACGCTCATTGGCTGGATGCGGCTATCAGATGCACCCGAACGGCCACGCCCCGCCGCTTCCGCTCGTTTGTGTTGTGTTGTTGGCAGTGACGGACCTTAGTTAGTGATCTACTGTTTATTTAGTTATTGCCGACCAATGCCCTTCTCTTGTTAGTTATTGCGCTGGTTCTCTTTATAAACTTTATTCATAGTTCCGTCTTTATTGCTTTATTAATAATAGGCTGTTCGACAGGCCGATATTTAGTCGGTTTTCTTATTTATCGCTCTTTCATTCGTTCGCGTTTATCCGTAAATAGCGCCTCCGGGCGCCGTGCTCTTCTGTTCTAGCTGGTGCCAGGTAGGGCCCGACCGGATACAAATTTCTACCGGATCCGGATCCGGATATGCCCATATCCGGCCGGATCCGGATCCGGATATGCCGGATATCATTGATCAACTTAAAAATTTTTACAATGCAATAAACCACATGCAGGGTGTCTCAAAAAATGATCACATTTCTTTTCACTGCCATTTCCGCAAATTTTGACCAAATAGGCCGAAATTTGGACAATAGGTGCCAAAATTCGGGGAATTTTATGTGTTAAAGTTTGGTGCACTAGGCCTGACTAATTCTCGAGAAATTTAAAAAATAGTGAAAGTTGGTAATTTCAATAGCGAAAGCCGGTCACCGAAAAAAAAGTTATATTACATTATCGCCTAAACTCTAACGATAGCGTTGGAGTTCATGCGTCAATTTTTTACACACGAATTACCCTGAATTTCTACGTTTACACTCCAAATTTCATCCAATTCCGACAAAAACTAGGAAAGATACAGGAAAAGGAAATGTTTCCATTTTTCGCTGACCGGCTTTCACTATTGCAATTACAAAATTTCACTTTTTTGAAATTTCAAAATTTTCTCGCCCTGCTTGGGCCATTGCCCAACCAGACCTCTTCAGACTACAATACCTCCTAATTTCTGTTAATACTATACTGAGAATGCTTTCAAAAGCGTTTTTCAAGCTAATTTTGTTCAAATTTTCTCGCCCTGATTGGGCCGTGGCTCAACCAGAGATCTAAGAATTTAATACTTCCTTTTGCACAATCCTGAGCAAGCCTAAAAGTAAGGGGAAGACTAATAGGGACATATTTATTGTACAGGTAAAAAGGGTTTACGAGAAGCCTTACTCTAAGTGGCAAAGATAAACCACCGGTGATGTACAATGTATGTGCAAAGCGATTCCGCACTCTGGTGATATTTTGAGAGTGGGTTTTTAGCATTTTGTGCAGTCAAATAGCGAAAAATATCCTAAAATGACTGGAACTAATCTAATTTTATGTTCAAATACGTAAAAAATCACGTTTTCTCATCTGTGACTGATATCCGGCATATCCGGCAGGTAATATCCGGATCCGGCACCGGATCCGGATATGGCCATATCCGGCCGGATCCGGATCCGGATATCCGGTCGGGCCCTAGTGCCAGGTATATTCCAGAGTGCGTCTGTTGCCGTTGGAACCACAAACTCTACAATTGGAGGTTCGAGCACCGAGATGGCGAGATCGCAAAAGAAGGTTAGAGAAGAAGAGCAAGAAATGGCTCAAAATTTGTCGTCTGTTGACCAAGAGAGCACCGAGGGCACTAGACAGGAGACCATTGAGCACCGTCGGTTGTCGTGTAGTGAGGAACCGAGAGGAGGACAATCCAACGCCCCGCTAGAAGAGAGCCGCGCGTTCGATGTGTCACTCGATGTACCACTAACGAAACGCGCTGCGTCAATTGGAGACCTCTCAACTGACTCACAGCTTGCGGTCGAAGATGACAGTACCTCAGGTGATCCCATTTCGTCTCAATTGCCTGGTAGCAGTGATCAGATGGTGCACACGGATGATGTAGAGTTGGTAGGAACGAAAACAAGAGCCGTGGAAGGAAAGCGAACGGAATATGAAGAAAACCAGCTAAGAATCGCCGCAGCGGAGCGAGCCGCGCAGTTAGAAAGGGACGTGTCCAGTAGAATAGCGAAAACGGTAGATCACAAGTTGGAAGGAAAGATGGAAAGAATCGCGGACACGAAGTTCGGTCAAATGGAAGAACAGGTAGAAGGTCAATTGTTTCGTTTCCGTGGCCAGTTGGAGGGACAAATAGATCAACAATTTGACCAGTTTCGGCAACTAGTTAGTAAACAAATCAGTCAGCAGGTCGGTCAGCAAATGGACCAGGTGAACAAAAGATTTGATCAGGCCGAGGGCGCTAGCAATTTGATTGCTACGCAAGTAGGGGAATTAAAGGAAGCTGTACAAGAGATACAATTGATGAAAGATTGGCCAAATCAAATGGACATAAAGATCGACAGATTGTTTGGTGAGTTGCCCATGTACGTGTCTGGTTTAGTTGTAGAGCAACAGAAAAGGGAAGCTCCAATTCAGTCAGCACCAACTGCTCAACCGTGGGAAGTGGAAACGGAGGTGAAAACCGTGGAATTCGCCAACTCAGGCAACCACAAGTCGGCACAACGAGAAGAAAGATGGGCGTCTGAAAGAGGAAACACTACACAGTCGGAAGAAGTGTCAGACGCGGAATCGCAAGTGCAAGCACCTTTGTCTGAGCATCGCTCTCGTCAGGAAGAGTGGGGTGACGGAAGAGTTTCGCATAGAAAGGAGTCCAGGCGTAAGTGTCGGACTAAATATTTTCATAGGAGTGGCTCCAAAAACCGCGAACAGGAAGACCCAAAATTGAATCACAATAATCGGCGTAATTGGTCGGCGGAGCCGCCAGAGGACAGAAAAGTGCGCAGTGACAGACACGCTAAAACGGCGCCATTGCAGGTAGCTAAAGACAAAATAAAACCCCATGCCGCAGGTGCTGCTAGCGTAGGGAAAGGGGTTGTTAAGCAAGCTGCGCGCAATTCCAATTTTATCTCTGAAGATGAATTGTCGGATGGTTCGGGCACTGATTATTCTCTTGGTGGCGCAGTTTGGAAGACTTCTGTGGAGAAACGCCGAGAAAAAGAACAGAAAAAGGAAAAGGTTCGACAAAGAACTCAGAACATTCAACAAATGGTTGAGAACGCATTAGAACAGATTTGTTCTATGCCTGTAAGAATTTCGAGTCAACAATTGGAACAGTTGAAAAGAAGGTCTGCTAGGCGAATACAATCGATTGCTGATGATCTCACCAAAGAAACACCTCAAGAGATAGACGAAGCTCAGAGACGGGTACAGTTTGAGGTGGATAACTTTAAGAGAAGAGTCACAGAAGCAGAATGGGAACAGAAGAAGTTCATAGAAGTAGAGAAAGAACAGAAACCACAAGTCCCAGATACTATTAATCAGTCGTGGAAGACGTTCATTAGCCTGCCCCAGTTCAATCCCAAGTCAGATCACATTCACGTTTTTCTGAATCGCTTGGACCGATTCTTTCGAGTTCATTTTGTACCGGAGGAGTTCAAGTGTGACCTGTTAGAAGAAGCTATGGGAGAATTGGCTTCAATGGTTCGTCTGGCACCTGATTCTTGTCAACAAAATTATCCGGCCATGTGTCAATATTTAATTTCGGATTTGGGACCACAGCAATCAGAGCAGAGACAGGAGATTCAGCTGTGTTCAATGAAGCAAGACAACGTGAGCGTGGCTGAGTTCTGTGATGCTTTGCAGCACAGAGCTGAAGCAATCTGGATCTCAAGGAACGACGGATGGGCCCGTGAGAAATTGTTGACGATTGCTTTAGCAGCTGGGGTACACAAGGACTTACAGCTGGAGTTGGAAAGGACTACCATGTTCGCATCGTCCAAACTTACCTTCCGTCAGATGAAGAAATTCCTGGTTCAAACTGAGAAGCTGAATAAAGAAATGGCGGAATTACGGTGCAATGAGTGGGAAGAAGCGTCGTATCCTCCAGTGCGAGTACCGCCACCACCAAACCGTAATCAGAATGTAAAACCATCACCAAATCGAAATTGGACACCGCCGAATCGAAAAATGCCAACGAATTCTCCAGAAAAGCAACAGCCAGAGAAGGAATGGACCGGATTTTGTTACACTCTTGGAGGAGTTATGAGGTGGCCTAGCAGTGCCAATGCAAAGGAATGGTTGGCCACGCACCCACCAGTTCGAGACAGAGCGTTGACGGAGGCAGCCTATTGGCAAGCCAAAAAGGTTTATGACAATTTGTCACAGAAAGTGAAGGTGAACACCGTAGTACTAAAGCACGGAGACTATGAAGACACGATACGTGAAAGCGCCGAAGCGTTGGCTGGGAGAGAATTCCGGTCAAGTGCTATGCAAACGGCTCGGACGGGAATTTTGATGGTCTCTGGAACACCTTTGGACTCAGACAGTAACAAGAAACCTGATTCATTGGAAGCCATGGGGAAAGGCATGACCAACGTGATGAGAGGAGAGAATGAGAGCCAACCGTCAGGCATAGAGAAGACCCAGTTGACGTTTGATGCTCAGAATAGAAAGGAATCACTCTCATCGATGTTGTCATCAAAACCCTCAGAAGACATTCAAATGGAGGTTCCTGAACCAAAAGAAGTGCGATTGAGAAACGTGGTGTGCTCCTCTGCTCAGGTAGTGGTTGCACAACCGTCCAGTAATGCACAAGTGATTTCTGGAGTGTCTGCAGCATCATTGGTGGACACATCCAAACAAACCACGTTTGCGCTCACTGAAAACAAGAAACAATTGGAAGAAGTTGGAGTGATGAAATCTGTGGAAAACTATCCAATCGATCATTTGCCGCGGATGAGGGACCATCCGCCTAACAAGGGGGCTACGTGCTATGACGAAGACCACAATGCAGAGACGAAATTTGCCCAGTTTGCTGAGAGCACAGTGCAGCCTAGGTTGTACTGTACTGAAAAGCATTTGATTGGTGTCGACTATTCGCCAACTGAGAAAAATCAGATGTTGCCTCAAGACACTGTTAACGAGGTGCAGTGCAAACTACAAGTTTGTACTGTAGCGAAAGACATGATCGGTGCCCCCTCAGCAACAATAGATGCCAAAGTGGTCTGCTTGTCAGATAAAGTTTGGAAGTCAGCTAAGGAGAAAACGGAGAAAGTGTTAATGAAGGCAAATCAGTACAAGCCAGAAGGAATTGCCAATAGAAACAATCAACGGAAAACGGCAGTCGATGAAGAAATGCGATGGGTGATGGATGAACACAGATGGCACAAATCGAAAGGTGAATTCAGTGCTACATTGGGTGAACAAGTGTACCGACCCCAGTGGCTGTCAGACGCAGAAGTGACCCAAGGGACATTCATGAGAGAAAATAAGTCGGTCAGTTCTACTTTGGTGCAGCACACCACCGATAAAGTCAAGTGCCACAGGTGTTCTCGACGATGCCACAGGACTGACATGGGCATCGAAAAAGAAGAGATGCCTGAAGATGAAGAGGCCAATGATATGGACCTCAACTTCATCTTCTACCCCCCTTAGACGCTTACCCAACCAATACCTGTACATAGTTGTAAATAGTCTAACATAACTAACCCTATGTGTGTTACTAACCCCTATGGAATGTTAACGAATTATGTGTTGCATGCATTGCCTATTTAGTTGATGGTCTGCGTACATAAGTCTGTCGCATGGCTATGTATTGTGCGAAATCTGCGCAATAGTATTTTATATCCCCTTTAGGATTCCCCCTTTTCCTCCTTCTTTATTATTTTTCTTTTATATATCCCTTTAGGATCCCCCTTATCCCCCTTTCTCCTCCTTCTTAACTACTTTCTTTTGTTATATCATGGAGATTCAGTGTTTTCGCAGAAGATTGTTTTTACTAGTTGATGTTTGTTATTCCGTTTCCCTTAACAATGCCGTCAGGTACAGATGTGCCCCTATATTGACGATCATTGATTAATAATGTCTAGGTTTTTACTGTTGAGTGTGTTGGTCAGATATGACCATGTTGATCGGTTTTTATATACTATGTATTTATTTGCCAGAACAAGAAAGTGTCACAATTGAATCGGCAACGAAGAATGCTAACAGCCAATGGATCACTAATTCAAGCTTACATTTACAACTCTATGCAGGAAAAGAGCGAGCGGTTGGTCGATAGAGTGTCGCGCCGGTGCAATGCATTTGCAATGCATCGTGTGCCAGTTCCTGTACAAGATTCAAGTTGATCCAGCGCACCATTATCACGAATTCGCTCTAACCACACCTCTCATCTCTGATGAAGAATAAATCTAAAAAGGAGCTGAGTTTGGAGTTGCTGAGAGCGGTGCAGTGTGTTTAAAACACATTGTACTTCATGCCTTGATGCCTTCATCAACTTGCTCTAAGTCAATTCAAGCTCTGTAGAGAGAAAAGGTGTAACAACTGATGAGAGAGCTACCAAGAGACTGCTAATTCCTCTTAAAAACCATGGTACCTTCAAACGGACGCGTTCGAAAAGAACTCAAGAGGGATAGACAATCTGCGGTCAGCAAGAAAGGATTCCACTCCAGGAATGAAGAGCGGATCTACAGTCTTGAAAGTTACGCAAGAGTTCGGTGAAGAAGCAGCAGCAACTACCATTTCTCTCTTGGATTCAACCTTATGCAACACTATTATCGTGGACTCGTATAAGAAGTTTACTTCTTATCGAGCTAATTCACATCAGTCAATCAAGACTTCAGCTGCCAACTTTATGGCTCTGCAACCACCAACAACAGCAACCTACCCAAATTTTCCCTGAGATGCCATTGGAAAATCGTTCAAACCATCTGGTAGAACAGCTAGCATCCAACAAGGGGGCGAGACGAGATACCGGCCAGATTTCTTGACGTGGCCAAGCAACTTTCAGCTGATTGCCTGCTGCCATTTGAGTACATGCTCATATCATGCCATTCAAGAAGCCATTTCTGATATGAAACAGCCAAGCACCATCCTGTTTGCAGTGTGCAATGCCGATACTATTCAGTATCGTGTGCTAACTTTGTTCTGCACAAGAGAGACCGGCGACTAACCATTCAATGCGCTTGCCGGGACGTCAAGCCAACAAGGGGGCTCTGTAACGATCAGTGTCTATTCTCTTCTGTAATCGTGTACTAATTACTTCTGTTCTATGCCCCCGGAGCGCTAATTCCTATGACGCACCGAAGCCATTCCCATTAGTGGCAGTACCGAGCGGACGTACGCTGTCGCACGCTCATTGGCTGGATGCGGCTATCAGATGCACCCGAACGGCCACGCCCCGCCGCTTCCGCTCGTTTGTGTTGTGTTGTTGGCAGTGACGGACCTTAGTTAGTGATCTACTGTTTATTTAGTTATTGCCGACCAATGCCCTTCTCTTGTTAGTTATTGCGCTGGTTCTCTTTATAAACTTTATTCATAGTTCCGTCTTTATTGCTTTATTAATAATAGGCTGTTCGACAGGCCGATATTTAGTCGGTTTTCTTATTTATCGCTCTTTCATTCGTTCGCGTTTATCCGTAAATAGCGCCTCCGGGCGCCGTGCTCTTCTGTTCTAGCTGGTGCCAGGTATATTCCAGAGTGCGTCTGTTGCCGTTGGAACCACAAACTCTACAGTAGCAGTCGTAGACAAGTGCGCAAAAGCAATAGAAGCCAGCAGAAGAAGACAAAGGTTGAATTTCGCCTGGCTATCATGGGAACGGTCTTATGTTCGTGCTATCTCTACATGACCCTCAACTATATGTATGTGTACGTGCACTTGAAATGGTTCGACGGATTAGATGCCCTGACAGTGATGGTGGCAGGAACCTTATTCACCACCCTCAATTGGTGTTGTCAAACAAGCGCTCGTGTCGCACCGTCGAGCTCACGTAAAAGAGTGAAACATGCTTAGGTTGCTCTTATTACTTTTTCTTTATACATTCTGTAGGTTGCATACATGTAACAGCTCCGGGCCGACCTGGGGGGAGGGGGGTTGGGGGGGTTTTCCTAAGGTGGGGGGTCGAGGAGGGGGGTTTCGCCCAGGTGGGGGTCCCAAATTTCAAAAAGCTCCAAAACGCCTAGAAATGCGTTTTTAGCACGTTTTTTTCAGTAAGGACGCTAAAAATCGCTATTTTAAGCTGCCAAATAGCGTTTTAAAGCTAAAAACAAGCAAAAAATGACAAAAAGAGCTTCCAAAAACACCGATTTTTCTTAAATATCAGCAGTGGAAACGCCAAATTCGGTTTCCAAAGGCTTTTCAAGTGAATTTTTGGCTAAAAATTAGTGATTTCTGACGCAGTTTGTTAATACTGGAGCCACTACCACCACTTGTATTTTTGGTCGGGGGGGGGGTGAGGGGGGTTGGTCTTTCCAGCAGGGGGGGTAACCCCCCAAACCCCCCTAGTACATGTATGGTAGGTTGGCACTCTCTTTTTATCTAAAAAACCCGTAAAACTTTTAATAATAACGCTGCGCTATTATTTTTTCGTCTGTCCTTTTAGGGACGCTATTATTGGAGCGTGCGCGTTTATTATCAATGCTACATTGGCCATCCAAAGTATTGTAATTTTTTGTCAATACAGGCTGTTTTTGTTTTAAAACAAGCAATCTCACACAAGTAACAGTGGGGTCTGCCCATACATGTACATAACAGCTCAGCAAAGAGGGGGTAGGGGGTTTTTTCTCAGATGGGGGGTCGAGGGCGGCTTCGCCAGAGGGAGTCCAATATTTTAAAAAGCTCCTCCAAAATGCCTGGAAATGCGTTTTTACCACGTTTTTTTTTCAGTAAAGCTGCCAAATAGCCTTTTAGAGCTAAAACAGGCAAAAAATGACAAAAAAAGGCTTCCAAAAACCCCGATTTCTCTTAATCAGCAGCGGAAACGCCAAATTCGGTTTCCAAAGGCTTTTCAGGCGAATTTTAGGCTAAAAAGTAGTGATTTCTGAGCCAGTTTGTTAGTACTGGAGCCACTACTAGTAGTTGTATTTTTGGGTCGGGCTCGGGGGTCGCTTAACCTGTCTCGGGGGGGTGAGGGTTTGGCCTTTACAGCAGAGGGGTAACCCCCAAACCCCCTAGTACATGTATGGGTCGCCCCACCCGACTACGCGACTTAAGCCAGACCCCCGTTTGAGCCCCCGAGACGAATCCCCCTCCGATTTTTCTGTCAAGTAATTTTTGAGCAACTTTTTGCTATTCTTTTGGAATTTCAGACACTAAAATCCCTAAAATGGCCTAGAAGATAGCCATACATGTAACAGGTCATGCGCCAAACGGGGGAGGGGGTTGGCCACTCAAAAACTCTCAAAAATAGCAAAATTCGGCTAAAATTCGTCAGAAATCGCTAATTTGGGCTCAAGTACAGCTAAAAGTGCTGTTTTACAGGAAATTTTAGTGTCTGAAATTCTAAAAAAATCGCACAAATTTGCTCAAAAAATTACTTGCTAGAATAATCGAAGCGGGGTCGGAAAGTCTCAAGGTCCTTGACCGCGAGAGTCTGGCCTAAGTCGGGTGGGGGTAGGTAGACCCCCAGCCCCCTGCTACATGTATGAAAATAGCACTTTTTAGCAGGACTTGTTGACCCCAAATTAACGATTTTTAACGAATATTCCCAAAATTCCGACTTTTGAGCGGTTTTTTAGTACCCAACCACCCTCCCCAGAATTTGGGCTAAACCCCATCCCCTTCGGCGGATGACCTGTTACATACGCATATGAGCAATCTTTATAAGATTTTTTCAGTCTGACTAATGTCAGGAAGCTTAATGAAAGAAAAGTATCCCTGACAGACAGTATTTTACTTTGGAAACATGACAAAGCGTTTATAGTGTGTGTTGGGAGCGCTATTATTGGAGCGTGCACTATTACTAGAAGTTTTACTTTACGGTATGTGGTCTATCTATAGATATGACGATCAGTCGGTCAGCAACATTGCTGCTATCGCCATTTGCTGTGCAATCATAGAATTTACCCTCTACAAATACTCTAAATGGCTGGCAACATACTGAGACTGAGACTTGTTTAGTCTGAAAATTTCGTGTGTAAAATGTTGCACACTTGTTTGCTTGTTGTTGTATGGAGTGTGAGTCAAACTATTCTACTTTGTCTGTCTGTCTGCCTGTCTGAAATATCTCAGTGTTCAAAATGTCGATGTGAATTTATTGTTTTTGATAGTATACAGTAAATAAGACATAAAAGTTGTGATCAGAATAAAGAACAGTTAGGCAGGCGGAGGACCGCTCTCATCTCCTCCCTCAGGAGGGGCAGGACCGCCTCCGCCGCCCTCGCAGGTGCCACAGCTCTTCTTGCAGTAGGCGTCGACGTTCTTGTCCTGTCCACAGCGGTCGGTGTACTTGGCACACCAGCTGACCGTGTCCTCGCACACTGAAAGGACAGACTGAGTGAGAGAGAGAGACTGGTCAAGGGACTGACCGCCGCATTTGTTGCAGGTCTTTTTGCAGTTTTCCTTGGCCCACCAGCCGTTGCAGTGCTCCTCGGTCAGTCCGCTGCACTTCTCTCCTCCTGCGTCCTCGCAGTCCTGCGACACCACCAACGCCACCACAGACAACACACACAGCAGCTTCAGCATTCTCACTGACTGACTGATGGGACTCTGAATGACTGCTTGTCCTATTGCTGCGCTTATTTATAGTCACCAATGTTGTCACAGATGTTCTTATACGTTCAGGTGCAACCACTGTCACAGCACCGCTCTATTCTCTGATTGGAATGTGCTTCATTTTTGCAGGGTGTAGTTTTCGTCCTGCATTCTATTTTCTAGCCATAGACAAAATTTTGTAAATGCCGTTGTCAGGAAGAGTCGTCAGTTTTTACACCAAAAATTTTATTTTGATGCATTTTACCAATACCTACATAATTCTTCATTTTACCGATCAGTTTCAGAATATAGACTTAATCCGAGCCGATCAGATTTGCGGGGCCTTACGGCCTACGATCAGACTCGTGGTCGAATTCGCGACCCCCGTGATTCGTCATCTCGGACGTTGCCCTTCTTTCACTGCCAGCCACTCCTAGCCATGTCCGTCACTAAGAGAGCACCTGGCGTGTTAACGTCATGAATATGATTCTGTCAGATCGCGACGGCCGCTGATGCCCCATACGCCAGAGAGCTCCCAGATAAGTTGGTTTATCAGACAGCTTCTGACGTCATTGATCTTCTTCTCCATCGCGGCTGGCTTTGTGCCGACGATCAACTGTTTCGGGCAAAAACTTGCCGCGCGAGAAGATGAGCACACGAGCACGCGCACAGTGGCTATGCGGCCTAAACCACTACACCAACTGTGCCGGCTATAGACACAATGTTGCATTCAGTGATGTAATGACTGAACTGGACAGGACAGGCGAGTAAATTATTATGATGTGATATGCATAAAAGTCAGGCAGCTCCACATCACTGCTCATCCAGCAGTCTGAAGTAGACTCCTCACTTGGTGCTTTCTTTTCTGCGATTCTAAACGCAATCTACGTACACTGTACATGTAAAACTTCTGTACTTTTATAATGCATTCGCTACTCCCACTCAAGAATAACCGGTTGAAGGAAATGTATTTTTCCAGGAGGAAGCTGTTTGCGTGTGTTTGTCCGAACTGAGCACTACAAGGGCCAATCAACATAGAGCAATACACTTTAATAGATTTTCCAATCTCAAATTACTGTTCGTAAAAGAAATTACAAGCAGTCTGTTTACTGACACATGAGCTAAACAAATATGAACTAAGGCGATTTCTATACGCCATCAGAACAAATTTCAGCGATTTAGGTTACCGCTCAAAATGGTGGTCCTATTTAGAAACTTCAAACTATGGTCTAAAAGAACAACGTTACATGGGGTAGCAGACTTGATGCTGAGTAGAAGTAAAGCTCAAATTGTGTTTTGGGTACTGTTGATCGGGTATACCCATACCCATACCCGAAACTGGGTATTTTTGAGCAAAACTACCTGAAATTGGGTATACCCATACCCGGGTACTTTTTGAAATACCCATACCCGGGTATACCCGATTTTTTGGAAAATACCGGGTATTTGGATGGGTATTTTTTAGAAAAAATCATGCAAACACGCACGCTATTTTCTGTAATAACTGTGAAAAAATTCTCTCAGGGAAGTGTTAAATAGAAATACGCTTTTCACCATGAATCAGAGTGCCACTTTACTGTTTCGGAACGTTTACTTTAGATATTCCCTCATTGTTTCACTAATTGTTTAATTAAGCATTTTTGGCATTTTCTTACGCATAAATGACCATGAAAACATCTTAAAGATAAATGTTTGTGGCCTCAGAGAGGAGTGTTTTCGGATGTTATGCACTTGATTTCTCACTGCAAAATTCGCACTACATACTGAATGCATGGCATGCATAAAACAATAACAGCAAAACATAAATGTATTTGGCAGAAGCTGAATAATTTTTACAAATGTACGTACGTTAATAAAAGTCTTAGTGTAGGCTTCTTGCCTCTCATCTACTTCTAATATAAATTCGGCTTTTATTTTTGCGATCGCTTTCAAGGATAAAGTACTGTTCTACTAGGCTAGTAATTTAGTTGGACTTAGAAGCTTAGAGCCATACTACATGTAGCAGGCCGAAGGGGGAGGTGGATTGGGGACGTCTGGCACCGGCCGGATGGTCTGAGCCCAAACTTTAGGGAGGGGTTGGGCACTAAAAACGCTCAAAAATCCCCAAAAATCGCAATTTTTCGGCTAAAAATCGTCAAAATCACTAATTTCGGCTGAAATACAGCTAAAGAGTGCTGCTTTTCAGGCAATTTTTGTGTCTGAAATTGCAAAAAATCGCAAAAATTTACAAAAAAATTGCTTGCCAGAATAATTGGAGGGCGAAGGTCGGGATAATCGTCTTAAGGGCAGTCCCCATCTGGGGGATCTGGCCTAAGTCGGGTGGGGGCCCTGACCCCCAGCCAGACCACCCTGTTACATAAATGGTTACAGCATTTCTACATACATTGCATGCATTTGGTCTATTGATCCTGAGGGAAGTATTTACAGCAAACTGAAATTTTATACAACTTTGTACTAATGTTGTTCACCCAAAATCAGAAAATACTACTAAGTAAAGTATTCAAAATTACTCCTGAAAGCTGAATCGGTTTTTTGCCAATGTTAATCTAACAAAAAGTGTTCGAAAATTATCAACTGTTCCAGTAACTGTAAAGTAAAACTGTAGCGGCTACAACATCATCTGTTGGGTACACAACAACACGCACTGTTGTTGTTCAAAAAGCAAATTTAAATAGAACTACAGGGTGTCTCAAAAAAAATGATCACATTTCGTTTTACTGCCATTTCCGTAAATTTTGACCAAATAGGCTGAAATTTGAACCATAGGTGCCAAAGGTCGGGCAATTTTATGTGTTAAAGTTTGGTGCACTAGGCTTGACTCAATCCCGAGAAATTTCAAAAAAAGTGAAATTTGGTAATTTCAATTGTGAAAGTCGGTCACCGAAAAATGGAAACATTTCCTTTTCCTGGATCTTTTCTAATTTTTGACGGAATTGGATGAAATTTGGAGTGTAAACGCAGAAGTTCAGGGTAATTCGTGTGTAAAAAGTTGACGCATGAACTCCAACGCTATCGTTAGAGCTTAGGCGATAATGTAATGTAACGTTTTTTCGGTGACCGGCTTTTGGTATTGAAATTACCAAATTTCACTTTTTTTGAAATATTCTCGAGAATTGGTCAAGCCTAGTGCACCAAATTTTAACACATAAAATTGCCCGAGTTTGGGCACATATGGTCCAAATTTCAGCCTATTTGGTCAAAATTTGCGGAAATCGCAGTGAAAAGAAATGTGATCATTTTTTCGGTGACCGGCTTTCACTATTGATTTAACAAATTTCACTTTTTTTGAAATTTCTCGGGAATGAGTCAAGCCTAGTGCACCAAACTTTAACACATAAAATTGCCCGAATTTGGGCACCTATGGTCCAAATTTCAGCCTATTTGGTCAAAATTTGCGGAACTGGCAGTAAAAAGAAATGTGATCATTTTTTTTGAGACACCCTGTAGTATTTTGCATTACCTATTGAAACTTGGCATTTTTTTGGAAATTTCGTGATTTTAATGAAAAATACCCGATTTATACCCGATACCCGGGTATTTTTAAAATACCTACCCATACCCATACCCGGGTATGGGTATTTTAAAAAATACCTACCCATACCCATACCCAATTCAAATTCGAATACCCATAGCAACAGTAGTTTTGGGTCGTTTTGCTGCTTTTCGGCCTTTTAACTGTGCTGGGCAACTTGTACTCACTTCTGAGCAACTTCCTTTCGCCGCCTCACTACCGGACAAGCATCTATGTCCAATACAAAGACACTATGGATTTTCCAAATGTCACCATATGTAATTTGAACCGGGTGAACAAAACCAAGGTACAACTAGTCTACTGGGTTAAAACTTAGTTTGCAAATTTCAGGCATCAGAATTAGGACTTTCTGGTGACGCTATTTCCTATCTTTTCCTTGCCTTTATGACAACCCCGCAAATAAGAACTCTTGCAATCGGTGGTAAGCCGCTGCTAAAGAAGCAAGCAACAGAATGGAACAGATTTATAGAATCATCTCCAGAACACACCAACACCACAGGTGTTCTACAGAAGCTTGGACATCAGTGCGAGGCAACCATGAAAGTGTACGTTTGTCCAGACTTCATCTTTCCAAATTTTGCAGCCTTCTATTCAGGTGTACGTTCGCCAGTGTCAACTTTGAGTGTTGTCGTGGTGCAGTGCCTATTGTGAACGGCGAGTTCGGGCTGTGTTGGGGACTGCAGTTGCCTGTGACAACACCGAACGCAGACTCGCCTGTTCAGCTGATGCCAGGTTGCTCTTAGAAGGACACTGTTTTCCCCATCCGGCGGCAATCCTAACTTTACATCTTGATTTAAGCTTAGGTTTCAGTTTAGCCTTAGAACATCCAGTTTAGAGGCAGTTTGCTGGTTACCGTGAATCGTTGCTTTCGCTGTCCAGACATACATTGATTGATTGATTGATTTTAGGGCGCGGGGGGATAGAGTAACTCCTAGCGTTAGGCCGCCCATGGGCCTATCACGCAAACCCCAAAGAAAGTTGTAGAATCCCGATTACTGAATCACAGGAGTTCTCTCAGCTCACAACTTCTAACCCTCATCTCATGCGACTCAATGTCTTTCTTCCAGGCATCATTTGGGGCTTGAAATTGGTGATCAACCCAAATTTGGCTGAGTATACCAGAGCTGCTTTCTACAACAACTATTTAGAGGATGGGGTTGTGGTTGTAATCAACACCAATCCATTCGTGCCACTCTATTCTAACCCAGTCATAGTTGCCCCGGGAAGACACGCTAGAATCACAGTACAGCCTCAAGTCCAAATTCACGAAGAGCCATCTTTCAGCTTTTTCCCACCCAAATGCGTTAAAGAAGCCAAAATGAAGGTTGTACAAGGCAAGAAGCTTGATGAATTTGAATGTCACCAGAACAGATCATTTCAGGTGCCTATGCACGCGAGGGATGTATATTGGATTGTGTGCAAATTGTAATGCTGGAGCGATGCAACTGTACGATGCTCAGTGTTAATGCAGGTCAGATGGCCTGCAGCCCTACTCAAATGGTTACCTGTGCACTGCCTTTGTTTTTCCCGGGGTAACAACACCACATTCATTGAACGGGGAACATGCAAAATTTTCAGACAGAAAAGCATGAGCAATACAGCTTTTGAAATACTTGAAAGATGCTCTAAGAATTGCAGAGAGCCTTGCGAGGATCGGTATCAGATACAAGTGTCAGCCACCGTTACACCCTATCCGGCTAAAACGTTTATCCCTCAAATTGCAGTAAGCATCAACTTTTCCTGCTGCATATTTCCACATTAATATTGCAGGCTTCATACAACATGACAGCGCAACAAGTTTATGACTTGGTAATGGCAGACGTGTACTATGCTGAACGGACACAGCAAGTTGTGAAAACAATTGAAAAGACACCTCTCAGTCAACTAATCGGAAATATTGGCGGACAGTTTGGTAAATGTCTACTGCATATTTGTGCCTGCGTCCTCTGGTTACTCAGTGTTGTTCCCAGTAAATTTACTGAGTAAAAGTTACTCGGTCCTTAGTTATTTTGAATTAAACTAAGTACTCTTACTTACCGGTAAAAATTTTTCTTAATTTTACTTACTGAATACCGAGTTTCAATTTTGAATTATTCAATTAGAAAAAAATTCGGTAAACTCAGTACTCAGTAATTTACTGAGTTGTTTACTGAGTAAAAGCTTCTGCAATAGGTAGCTCGTCGCATGTGTGTAGTAAATAAGATAGTTTTTCCTTCATTTATCCATCTGCTCGCAACAAAAAACACTTAGTTTTGCAATTTTTTTGCGATTTTCACGGCTTGCATAAACCCCAACTTTGTTTGCGCGGTAGAATTGCTACAATCAGATGCAAAGACTTGGTATTTAGGTTACGATTAGGAACTACGTATATCTACTACTATTAGCTATATTTTGATTGACATTTTGTCTGAACTGTGGGGAAATGATGAAAATCAAAAGAAATCTTCACTTACCAATTTTTCCAGGCTTTTCATCTAAAGCTGGATACCAGTGCTTCTGGTCCCTACTATGTATTGTGTGTATATTTTCAGGCGTTCCAACCATGCTAATTAGTAAAACAAAGAATGTGAAATGGCGCAAAACATGATTAAAAATTTCAGTACCTAAAAGCTATATCAGGAAAGATTTTCAGATAAATTGCAACATACTTCTGAATGTTCAAGGTTTTACCAAGTTTACTGAATTGTTTACTGAGTACTTACCTGGTTTTCTTTGAAAAACCCAGCACTTACTCGTACTTAGCGAATTTAAAAAAATCTGGATTTACTTACTGAATACTTACCGAATTTTAGAAATTTGAGCTAGGCACAACACTGGTGACAGTAAGTTTAGGTTTATGGCTCGGTGCCTCTGCTTTGACGGTGGTCCAGATGCTCTATTACTTTCTTGCTGCTGTTTGGGACGAAATTAAGGAAAGAAAAACGAAAGAGGATACCTAGTTAACCCTTTGACACACTTGTACTCCATACATACAATGTTTTCCAGTTCCACTTTGTATCCCACGAATATATCAGTCGTACTGTTGATTGGTATTGGATTTTGAGTATGTGTATGTGTGTGTATGTGTATGTGTATGTGTATGTGCATGTGTATGTGTATACACAATCACTGGCAAATGTGTATGGTAACTTGTGTGTACACATTTAGAAAAATAATGTGTATTTTTGTGTATTCATGTGTATGGATTAGTGATGTAAAAAATTAATTTAATTGTAATTGAAATTCGCATAATTGGCCTGTTTTTAATTTCAATTCAATTAATTTAATTTAATTGAAATTCAAAAGTTGGGCCATAATTTAATTGTAATTTAATTGAAATTCGCCTGGAATTTCAATTATATTTTCAATTATTTCCTGTGGTGAATGTAAGGAAATGCGTAAGTATTAGAGGCGCTAATGACTTCAAGCAAAAACCTATCTAGGGTTTGTCACCTCTTTATACTAACCTCACTTCGTTTTGTTGATTTTTGGATGTATAGTGGGTTTACACCCCTTTTTGGAGAAGGTACTTGTTTGTACCTAGGAGGTGAAGTTGCTCAAAATGCTAATATATTTAGATTATGTACTGATATATAATAAATAATGAACTAACCTTAAAACTCTCCCAGAATGCCATTTTATGCGTTTTTATAATGCAACTTTTTAAAATTTTCTCGCCTGGTTGGGCAGCAGGCTAACCGGGTGTCTCTAAGCGTTTACATGGACATTTTTCTGAGTCCTGGGCCACTGTCACTGTCTTTTTACAGCAAAAAACAACAGTTTTCAAAAAATTGAAAAAATAATTGAAAAAATATGGCATAATTGAAATTATCCGAAGTTCCATAATTTAATTGAAAATATAATTGTAATTGAATATATTGGAAAACTATTTCAATTAATTTAATTTAATTGAAATTAAAAACTGAGTCGATAATTTAATTGTAATTGAATTGAAATTCAAATTCCATAATTTTACATCACTAGTATGGATATCGTACAGAAAATGCAAATTTTTGGCCAGATTTTGAGCAAGAAATACTAGAAAACCATATATCTCATAGTCAACTGTTTTAAGAGTCAGTCTCTGATTCGATCGAGTCTTGATATGTCAAGTTGAAAATCGAACTTTTGCGTAGAGAGCTGTGCATTGGTGTACTAATAGGCATTCATTAGTTATGTTAAACCTGCAAAGGGTTTATGGATTTGACGCTCCATTCCCGAGATACAAGCCGCCAAAAATCGGCCGGCTTAACCAGTGCTTCTGGTCCCTACTATGTATTGTGTGTATATTTTCAGGCGTTCCAACCATGCTAATTAGTAAAACAAAGAATGTGAAATGGCGCAAAACATGATTAAAAATTTCAGTACCTAAAAGCTATATCAGGAAAGATTTTCAGATAAATTGCAACATACTTCTGAATGTTCAAGGTTTTACCAAGTTTACTGAATTGTTTACTGAGTACTTACCGGGTTTTCTTTGAAAAACCCAGCACTTACTCGTACTTAGCGAATTTAAAAAAATCTGGATTTACTTACTGAATACTTACCGAATTTTAGAAATTTGAGCTAGGCACAACACTGGTGACAGTAAGTTTAGGTTTATGGCTCGGTGCCTCTGCTTTGACGGTGGTCCAGATGCTCTATTACTTTCTTGCTGCTGTTTGGGACGAAATTAAGGAAAGAAAAACGAAAGAGGATACCTAGTTAACCCTTTGACACACTTGTACTCCATACATACAATGTTTTCCAGTTCCACTTTGTATCCCACGAATATATCAGTCAGGTACTGTTGATTGGTATTGGATTTTGAGTATGTGCATGTGCATGTGTATACACAATCACTGGCAAATGTGTACGGTAATTTGTGTGTACACATTCAGAAAAATAATGCCTACCTCCACCGCAAAGGGGGTGTACACACCCTACACACACTGCTCTAGCCACCCCCCCCCTCCCGGAGGCCTGGAGGGAGAAAATTTTTACGCAATTTTTGGGACTTTTGCGGGACCGCCCTCGACCCCCGACACTACCTCCACACCCCCTCCGGATTTTTCGGGCCCATTTATGTACCACCACTGTCCCCGCACATGGGGGTACCATATATGGTTGCACTAGCCTAGCTACCGGTACCATAAACGCGTGCCTGACTGTAGCAGAAAGAAAAGCGGCCCCAAATAAGACACATGCGCCTATAACCAGGGGGAGGGGGGCGAAAATAGGGAAAAGTACATTGTACGGTTACGTTATTTTGCACGCCTGCTGAGCGCTTGGCTCTTGAAAATTACGATCTATCTACTTTTATTCAGCGGATTGCCTTGGCAATATAGCGTCCTAAAGGAGAACAAATGAAGCACGCCAATTACTGTACGTGTGTGTTGGCTAATTTGTCTGGTCTTGCAAGTTCCCGTCCCTCCTAAGCTTGTCAGTTGGCTAATGATGTGGCGACAGGTTAACCGTTCTTCTGCGTGTGCTAGTAGGTCTGCGTCAGTCAAGTTGCTCTGAAAATACGATTTTCACTATCTTAACCGTTTCTTAAATGGCGATAAATCGGTTACCACAACTTATTTATAGATCGACACATACAGTGCTGGCCAAAAAAACGGCCTGACCTTTTTCTAGTTTTCAGAATACTTTCAAATGACCGCCATTTCTTATATTTTCCAGCTTTCCAGCACAGCCGGTAAAAGTCTGGCGGATTTCTACTTTCAGTGAAGGTGAAGTTAGCATTGTCGAAGATGAGGATGAGGGTGGTACCCTCAGGACATAAAGTATGAGAGTATAGCCTAACTTAGCTGTTCACGGTGTTACCTTAGTTTAGTTGAGGTGATTGTAACCAACGACCCCACTACGTAGTTCGTAATCCTGCATTCTGTGCACCCCCTCTTTTTCGACAATGCCAAATTTTTAACTTCACTATATTGAATGATGCCAGATCGTCTGTGCTAGAAAGCTGGGAGAAATTTGATAAGAGGTTCATGAGATGCACATGTTTAAATTTGAGGTCTGAAAATTCGGGCACTTTATTTCAGTAGGGGAAACTAGTGGCTACGGAAGGCTAGAAGGCCAGGATTTGGCCAAAACAAACTTTTATCAAATAATAAATCGTGCGTGCCAAAAATCTTTTCATTTTGGTTGAAGATTGGCCATTTGAAATTATTCTGAAAACGGCCAGGCGGTCTTGTTTTGGTCAACACCGTATGTATCTTTTCTTCATTTAAGAAGATTCTGGATATATCAATCTTACCACGAGTTTGGCAGTAACAGAATTCAAATCTATTGGGAATAGTATCCCCACGTTCGGGGGCTGTGGTGGTACAACATAAGGTACCGGCACCATATGTGGTATCCCTACCCATGGCCATGGGTGCCGGTACCATATATGGTACGAAATTTGAATGAAGTGGTACCATATATGGTACCGGTTACCAATTCGAAGGTAGGGGTACCATATGGTGGCCGAACGGTCGGGTACGGGTACCACATATGGTGACGGTACCATACATATATATATATAGTATCGGTACCTTATATGGTACCACCACAGTCCTCAAGGTTGGGATACCATATATGGTGCCACTACCCTAAGTACCGGTACCATAAACGGCGTAAAGTGCCTGACTGTGTGTGTTAGTGCGTAGGAAAAAAGTCCGCTATGTCTTGTCTAAATCGTGCATGTGTTGTGTGAGAACGCTGGTTTTAGGAACTAAAGAACAGAGGAGAGCAAAGTTATGTACTAAGTGTTGATTGACTTAGCAAAAGAATGAGTGAGTGCGGTGTGGTATGTATGGTGCAATGGGTTCTACTGATATTTCTTCTAATTTCTCTGCCAGTCTACATTTCCGTACTAATAGTGCTGATTGCAAAGCGCAAAACCGTGCTGGCTACTAGTTTCTTTCATCTTTGTATATCGGTTGGTCTGGCCGACATTGGCAACATCTGCTATGAACTGCTCTTTCGCAGACTCACTGCCCTCAGTTGGCGCTACCTTCCCGCTTCAAGAGTGATGATTGCGAGCTCGGTAAAGTCTAATGCAATACAGAATGATATAGTCTCTTTATTTGCTTTCAGCTATTCCAAACGTTGAACAAAATGAACAACTGGGGCTGGTATTACGTTCAAGTGTTCGGAGCCGTTCTGTTATGTCTCAACCGATTCACAGCTACCGTTTGCTACCTCAAATATGAAAGTGTAGGAGGTTCTTCTCAAGCAGTATCATAGCATACACAGGGGGTGGGTGCACCCCCCTTGTGGTGGAGGGAAGAAGGCAAAATTAGGCAAAATAAGAGAAACGAAGAAACTATATTTTATGTCCAGAATGCGTTTCAAATGCGTTTTCGAAGGCTAATTTTTCGAAAATTTCTCGCCCTGGCCCAACCAGGCAACCAGTGGCATATCCAGGATTTCGGAAACGGGGGTGTAAAATTTGGAAAGTGCCTGGTTGGGCCGCTGCCCAATCAGGGTACGAAAATTTAGCAAAATTTGCCTTCAAAAACGCGTTTAAAACACATTCCAGGCTTAAAATTAAGAGAAATTACAAGTTTTAGTAGCTCAAAGTGACTTGGTTGGGCTTCTGCCCGAGCAGGCCGAGACAATTTTGCAAATTTAGCCTTCAAAAACGCATTTAAAAGGCATTCTGAGCACAAAATAGACAGTTTTGCTTGGTACCTAAAGTCCATGTCAAAAAAGAGCGGACTGGCGGTTTTTTGCGAATAACT
Source organism: Sabatieria punctata (assembly GCA_030248155.1). NCBI lineage: Eukaryota > Metazoa > Nematoda > Chromadorea > Araeolaimida > Comesomatidae > Sabatieria > Sabatieria punctata. Next base: position 59,195 of record JASANB010004257.1, read on the forward strand.
CCTTATGGGTGCATCGGAGCGCTATTTGCCTCATAACCAAAGTTGTAGAGTGGCTCGAGCTCGGTACTCTGGTGCAACCTAATCTGCTCAACGCGCAATGGTAATGCTAATCTGCGCAACGGAAAAATAATCAGCTTTTCCTGTAGTTGGGATGAACGCGAGTTTTTCAGTGAATTATAATCTACAGACCTCGGGGATTTCAAAAATGTATTCGTATTTCTTCTAGGTGGAACGGTTCCAGAGTTATACACCATCAAAGTTGGCCGAAAATGCTAAAAATGGCCATTTTTGGCGATTTTCAGATTTCTGGGGGGGGATTGGAATAACTCTGGAACTGGAATTGGAACAATGTAAATTGACAAAAAGTTATTTTCGTGCCAGGACCACACACTACAGTATCCGAATGGCTTCAGAATGGACTGAAATCGATTCAAAACACTGTAAAGTACATTTTTAACCACAGTGGAGGGCTTAAACTACTACATGCAACGAGAGAAAAAATCAAATGACCTAAAGTTGAAAAAATCGGGATTACGGTATCAGGGTCAATTATTCAGGGTTCTTATGTGTCTCAATCGACGTAAAACTAAATTTTACACCATATATGTGAAGGGTGTATCCCAAAAGCGCACAAATCAAAAGCGCACATCCCATAAGCGCACATCCCAGAAACGCACTTCCCATAAGCGCACGCTCAGAAAGCGCACAAGCGCACAAAAAAGCGCACAAGTAAATGTTAGCAACTACAGATTTCTATATACAGGGTGTGCCAAAAAAACAACCCAGCAGATTTTTCGCTGTACCAACCGCAAATTTCAACCGATTTGAATGAATCCTTTTTAAATGAAAGATAAATAAATTCTTAAAAGATTGCTGAAATTTTCATTAATGTACTCTGCTTAGTTCCTGAGATATTGGCTCTCAAAATCAAAACAGTGATTTTGGCAGTGAACAAGAGGGATATTTTTATTATTCTGCACATCGTAATAAAACGGATTCCTGCTACTGCTAAGGGCTCTTGGAGGCTTTACAGGTGACACAGAAACTCGGTTTACTTCAACACTAAAGTATCATTAGCCCCAGCAGTAGGAATCTGCTTCTGCTGGGTTGTTCTTTATCACTTTTGTTCATTGCCAAAATCTCTGTCTTGATTTTGAGGACAAATATCTCAGGAAAAGAAGGCTATCTTAATAAACGGTACATCAATCTTTCAAGAATTTATTTATCTTTCATTTAAAAAGGATTCATTCAAATCGGTTGAGATTTGCGGTTGCTACAGCAAAAAATCTGCTGGGTTGTTTTTTTTTGGCACACCCTGTAGCACTAGCATAGGTACGTAATGTATGGCGGCAGTTATGCTGGTAGTATGACAGGTTATCATCGATTGACGGCCTGACCGCCGCTCTGTTGCCTGCGTGTGTGCGCGTGCCAAACGTGTGCGTTTGTAGTGCCTGCTGTCTGTCCATTGGTCGAAAATTTTATTGCTGTACTTAGCCAAGGTTTTGTTTGAAATGCTGGCATTCGATTATGTATGTACATACTGTTATACCTCCATCAGTGGTGGACTCTGTTGAACTCAGACGGTCATCTAAAAGCCTTTATATATACAGTAAAACTCTATATGTCCAGAACAGGCGTTTTATTTCACATTACTATATGTGCGCTTTTTGAGCGTGCGCTTATGGGAAGTGCGCTTCTGGGATGTGCGCTTCTGGGATGTGCGCTTTTGATTTGTGCGCTTTTGGGAACACCCCATATGTGAATTTCAGCCTGATCGGCTGAGTTGGTCTAGAGTTATTCCAATCCCCCCCCAGAAATCTGAAAATCGCCAAAAATGGCCATTTTTAGCATTTTCGGCCAAATTTGATGGTGTATAACTCTGGAACCGTTCCACTTAGAAGAAATACGAATACATTTTTGAAATCCCCGAGGTCTGTAGATTATAATTCACTGAAAAACTCGCGTTCATCCCAACTACAGGAAAAGCTGATTTTTTTCCGTTGCGCAGGTTAGCATTACCATTGCGCGTTGCGCAGATTAGGTTGCACCAGAGTACCGAGCTCGAGCCACTCTACAACTTTGGTTATGAGGCAAAAAGCGCTCCGATGCACCCATAAGGAGTTATTCGCAAAAAACCGCCAGTCCGCTCTTTTTTGACATGGACTATAATTCATTAGTTTCGCTTATTTTTGGCAGACTTTCTCTTCCCTCCTCCACCGCAAAGGGGGGTGTACCCACCCTACACCCCCTCCTGGATACGCCACTGCAGGCAACCAACAATAAAAATTTTTCACTCCCCCTTTGCAAAGTCCTGGGTAGGGCACTGTCAAACACACAAAACTTTTTTTATAATTTCGTCTGCTTTGCCCTTTGTATTATATGTTTGTTCCTATACGTTAACGTTGCAGCGGATCCCAGTGGAAATTCAAGAAATTGAGGTTTTCGGTAATCTTGAATTTAAGAAAACGAAATGATTTTTACAGCAAGAGTGTGGGACAGCTACTGTTTCATAGGGGAAGTCGTTTCTGCCTTGAAAAGTCGAAAAAGCCATGATGTTGCAGATGTGGACAAAGAAGGTTTTGACCGGTGCTATAGCATTTCAATGGTTTTGGCTTTTTCCATTTGGCTTGCCGATGCTACACCCATGCTGCCGAAGCGAGATGGCCAGCAATATCAGTTTCTTGGCGTATTTTGAAGATCCACAGGTACCTACTGACTGTTTCGGGCAGTGGCGTATACAGGGGGGTGTTGGGTGGGTACACCCCCCTTTGCGGTGGAGGTAGGAAGAGAAAGTCTGTCAAAAATATGCGAAACTAATGAATTATCGCCCTGGTCGGGCAGAAGCCACTTTAACCTACTAAAACTTCTAATTTCTCTTAATTTTAAGCCTGGAATGTGTTTTAAACGCGTTTTTAAAGGCAAATTTTGCTAAATTTTCTTACCCTGGTTGGGCAGCGGCCCAACCAGGCACTTTGGCGTCGCGTCTTGGCCACGGATAGTTTACGCTATCCCGTGTGTCACGGCGGCCCCGGCATCCGTGAGAGCGGTTGTTTGTGGGTTCGAAACCGGTCGAAGCGACTGGAAGTAGTCGACGTAAAGCCCAACCCAGACCGCCGAAAGCCGGTGATGGCCAGTAGGTAAATGGGAACCGAACCGGCGCTGCCGTTGCACCCAATGGCAGCAAAGGGGAGGGTTGTTTGTAGACAGGGCTACCCCATTGAAGGGCTCTGAAAAGAGCGAGGGGTGTCCTGAGCTGTCCGAAAGGACAGTGGAACTCATAAACAAACAAACAAACAAACTTTCAAAATTTTACACCCCCCTTTCCGAAATCCTGAATACGCCACTGGTTTCGGGTGAATGGGCTTTTCCGTTTACTGTACTGTAATTGTCTTATGTATGTATCTTATTGTGCTGCAGGGTTTCCCAAAATTCGTAAGACATATAATCCAGTAATAGAATCCAGTAATGAAAACAACTCGTTGAATTTAAGTTTGTTTGCGCTTGAAAAACGAACTGAATACGTTTCCAATAACAACACATGGGTAATTGAAGGTGACAACTGTCTACTGGACGCTTACGGTCATTCTGGAATGCTTTACTCTCACACCCTTTCTCCTGTTGGCCCATCTGTTGATGTTTATTAAGGTAAGCATTTGATTCATATAGAGCTTTTCCGCAACGCATGTGCAGTTGTGGTTAAACAAGAAGTCAAAAGCTGAGAAAAGTAGCAGTCGTAGACAAGTGCGCAAAAGCAACAGAAGCCAGCAGAAGAAGACAAAGGTTGAATTTCGCCTGGCTGTCATGGGAACGGTCTTATGCTCGTGTTATCTCTACATGACTCTCAACTACATGTATGTGTACGTTAACTTGAAATGGTTGGACGGATTAGATGCCCTGACAGTGATGGTGGCAGGAACCTTATTCACCACCCTCAACCCTTTCCTGCTAATGGGGTTCAGCTCAAAATTTAGAGAGAGCTATCTAAGTTATTGGGGTTGTCAAACCAGCGCTCGTGTAGCACCCTCAAGCTCACATAGAAGAGTGAAACATACTTAGGTTGCTCTTATTACATACTTCTTCTTTATACACTATTTCTACAATTTTTTGGTTGGCACTATCTTTTTATCTACCGTAAACTTCTAATAGTAGCGCTGCGCTATTATTTTGTCCTGTGTGCTTTTGCGTAAAGTTCGAACAATTCCTGAAAAACCCAATACCGAATACCAATACCCTGAGACCCCCAATACGCCAATACCCAATACCCAATACTTGCACGGCTGGGCCAAAAATTGTATTTCAGTGAACGGGTACATTGCAATGATGCAGGGAGCATCTTTTGAACTGGGATTAAAATTTTGAAAAGGTCTGATTGGGCCACTGCCCAAACAGGGAAAAAATTTTGAGAAAATAGCCTTTGAGCAGAAGCCTTTGACCCCTGCCTTTGACCAAGATGTACGTACAATTTTGAAAGTGCCTGGTTGGGCCACGGTAAGAAAATTCACCAAACTTAGCCTTCATAAACGCGTTTAAAAGGCATTCTCGGCATAAAATTAAGTGAAATAACATGTTTTAGTAGTTTAAAATGGCCGTTGGGCTTCTGCCCGACAAGGGCGATAACATTTTTTAAAATGTAGACTTCAAAAGCGCATTTAAAAGGCATTCTGAGCATAAAATAGACAGTTTTAGTACGTAATTCATTAGTTTCTCTTATTTTTGGCAGATTTCTCTTCCTACCTCAGACGCAAAGGGGCTGTACCCAACCTACACCCCGGATACGCCACCGCCTTTGAGAAAGCGTTAAAATCCATGTTAACTTAGCAGAAATTTAGTGCTCAATAATGCGTACTTCAATCGCGTTTCTTATTTTCGAAAAATTCTTTCCTTAACTTGGCCAGAAAGGGTGTACCACCCCCAGCCCAGCCCACGTTTAGAAATGGCACAATTTTTATTTTAGATAAGAAAAGGGAAATTAATTACTGGTGTACTACTTAGAAAAGCGGGACACTATAAGAAATTATACAAGTTTAAGTTGATTAACGCAAAAACAGCTTCTTAAACCTAATCATCGACCAACCTTTTCGATTTTTCTAGATTAATTTTTGAGGTCAACATCGAAATTTCTCGATTTTGACAGGTCGAGGTCCCTATTATAGTATTGGGTATTGAGGGGGGAAAAACTCCAATACCCAATACCAGTTTGCACTCTACTTTTAGGGGGCGCTATTATTGGAGCGTGCGCGTATATTATTATTTCAATGCCATCTCACGTATTGTAATTTTTGTCAGTATAGGGTGCTTTGTTTTTAAAACAAGCAATGTCATGCATATAACAGTGGGATCTGCCCCCACCCGACTGGCAAGTAAACTTTTTGCTATTGTTTTAGAATATCAGACACTAGAATTGCTAAATTGGCCTACAAAATAACCATGCATGTAACAGGTCATCCGCCAAAGGGGAGCGGGTTGGGGGTCTGGCGCCGGCTGGGGGTCTAAGCTGAAATTCTAGGGAGGGAGTTGGTCACTCAAAAAACGCTCAAAAATTGCAAAAAGTCGCAATTCTTCGGCTACAAATCGTCAGAAATCGCTAATTTGGGCTAAAGCACAGCTAAAAGGCGGTGTTTTACAGGCGATTTTAGCAATTTTAGTGGCTGAAATTCTACAAAAAATCGTAAAAATTTGCTGAAAAAATTACTTGCCAGAAAACCGGAGAGGGTGAGAAAAATCGTCTCGGTGGGCGACCGTGGGCCGGCCTAAGTAAAGTGGGGGCAGACTAGTGTTGTTACAATACCAAAATTTCCGTTTGACTATGACTATGACTACCGTCCGTTTGAGTACAATACCAGAGTAGTCAAATTTGACTATATCGTAGTCAAACCGTTTGACTACTATGACCACCGGTTTGACTACTTTGACTACTTTTTGAAAGAGAGCCAAATTGACATTTTCAGGGATTTATCATGTTTCAGTTACCAGCGTCAGTCTGAAATGGGTGTTATTCCGTATTAAATCATTCACTTTGAAATAAACAGTGGTTGGGCCCTAAAACATGCGGCCGAATTGTTCTTTTCCCTCGAAAATATTTATTGTAAACCAAAACAGCATGTTCTGGAAAAAACGCTGTAAAATAGAATAAAACACCCTTTGTGTTTTACGCCAAGTCTTGATGTTTCTTTAACAAAAATGTACATATTCTACTGTATGTCATAATTTTAATCTTGGTTGGACCTGTGAAAGTTGAATCAAGTAGAGATTCACTGAGTGATGCTTCATGGCTTTCAGAATTTTAGAGAAAAAGGTTGTTTGGTGTTCTATAGTGCTTAAAAATGTATCAAATTTGTCAAATATTTTGTTTCGAACAGCGAAAAGTGGTAAAATACGCCTGAAAAACTTGCCTCTTATAACAAAAGGTAGTCATAGTCAAACGGTTTGACTACCTGGTCTTCGTTTGACTACGTATTTATGGTAACGAAGGTAGTCAAACTTTGACTTTGACTACCTGTCCGTTTGACTGCGATATCACAAAAGTATTAACTATGAGTTTGACTTTGACTAGTAGTCATAACAACACTAGGGCAGACTCCCCGGACCCCTTGTTACATGCGTAATCTGGCTTAACAAATGAGTGCGCTTGTGCGGTGCTTTGTCTGTCTTTTGGCCTGTCTCAAATATCTCAAAATGTCGACGTGATGAAAGTTTATTGCTTTTGGTCATACATGTAACAGGTCATCCGCCGATGGGGGGAGGGGGGGTTGGGGGGGTCTGGCGCCGGCCGGGGGGGGCGGGGTCTGAGCCAAAATTTTGGGGGAGGGGGGTGGGCACTAAAAAACGCTCAAAAATCGAGAAAAATCGCAATTTTTGGCTAAAAATTGCCAAAAATCGCTAATTTGGGCTGAAATACAGCTAAAAAGTGCTGTTTTGCAGGCGATTTTGGCAATTTTTGTGTGTGAAAGTGTAAAAAATTGCAAAAATTTGCTCGAAAATTTACTTGCCAGAAAAATCGGAGGGGGGGGTCGGTGAAATCGTCTCGGGGGGGGTCTGGCCTAAGTTGGGTGGGGGGCAGACCCCCCAGACCCCCTGTTACATGTATGCTTTTGGTAGTATAAATAAGACATAAAAGTTGTGATGAGAGTAAAGAACAGTTAGGCAGGGGGAGGAGCGCTCTCGTCTCCTCCCTCTGGAGGGGCGGGAGCGCCACCGCCGCCCTCGCAGGTGCCGCAGCTCTTCTTGCAGTAGGCGTCGACGTTCTTGTCCTGTCCACAGCGGTCGGTGTACTTGGCACACCAGCTGACTGTGTCCTCGCACACTGAAAGGACAGACTGAGTAGTGAGAGAGACTGGTAAGGGACTGACCGCCGCATTTGTTGCAGGTCTTTTTGCAGTTTTCCTTGGCCCACCAGCCGTTGCAGTGCTCCTCGGTCAGTCCGCTGCACTTCTCTCCACCTGCGTCCTCGCAGTCCTGCGACACCACCAACGCCACCACAGACAACACACACAGCAGCTTCAGCATTCTCACGGACTGACTGATGGGACTCTGAATGAGTGCTTGTCCTATCGCTGCGCTTATTTATAGTCACCAATGTTGTCACAGATGTTCTTATACGTTCAGGTGGAACCACTGTCACAGCACCGCTCCATTCTCTGATTCGAATGTGCTTCTTTTTTGCAGGGTGTAGTTTTCCTGTTGCATTCTATTTTTTAGCCATAGACAAAATTTTGTAAATGCCGTTGTCAGCAAGAGTCGTCAGTTTTTACTACTATAATAATTTTCTATACAAAATTCTTCCAAAAAATTCCTGAGGGGGATAGCGGCCGGCTGAGGGGGGTTGTCAGAGCCTGAGGGGTTCAACCCCCCTAGAGCCCCCTTACCCATGTCCGACTTAAGCCCCAACAAAACTAATCATAAGCCTTGGCTGCCAGTAAAAACATTTAGAACGCATTCTGAGCATAAAATAGACAGGTCACAATTTTTATTCGTTTGTCTTATTTTTGCCCAATTTATTTCTACCTTATTCGCTACTGGGGGCAGGGGTGTACACGCTAAACATACAACCCTAGGATATACTACTGTTCAAGCCATGGTTTCAAAACGAAGTTTACCTTTCTAGCAATTTTTTCTCACAGTAAACAGTTCAGGCAGTTTTTTAATTTTTTTAATACAGTCATGTCTCGTTAATCCGGACCTCGTTAATCCGGATTTTCGCCTTCCGGACACGAATAGGCCAGGTCCCAATTTTACCCCATGTTGTATGACTCGTTAATCCGGACAGAAGATTTGGGGTCCCAACTTCGAAATTTGTATGGTAAAGTGATTCGTTAATCTGGATTTGGTTAATTTGGACAAAATCCATGCGCAATTTTTCAATTCAGGACTGAATTTTCAATTGAATAGTGCTTTTCGTTGAGTCAGAACGTGATTATTTTTGCCTTTTTAGGAGCTATAATCAGCTGAAATAAGTTTTTGGGTTTTAATTAGGAGGTACAGCTGTGATGTAGTAAGGGTATGATTGGGTTTTCTACATCTAGTGGGATCGCTGAGTTAGGAGTAACTACAGTATGTTACCAAGTTCCAGGCCACTTACTATCTGAGTAGCCTGTGTGGTCTCAATAGAGGGACTCTTTTGCACTAGTGTGTTTAAGAGGAGTCACCTGTCTGGCTAGCCTATTATGTATTTGGCCAAGTTCTATGCCAGTCTATCGCGATGTTAGTAGCTGCGCGCTCACCTGCCTTAACTAGACGTTGGTTTCCGGTTGGGGATGTTCAGTGGCAGCCGCGATCCACTGGGGACAGGAGCTGGAGGCTGTCCGGTCTCGGTTTGGCTTCTTCTCCCCGGAGAACGAAAACGGGAGAGCTTTCTTACGACTCCAGCAGCAACTGACCAAGGTGGATCTCGGCTGCCAGTTTATAAAGCCTTATGCTAACTTTGGATTTGCATACGGGCGCGCATGCACTGCGCAATTATCCGCCCCTTTTTTCGACGCTGCTGATTGGACGGCCGCCTCGCCGTCTGACTGCTAATAAAGTTTCTATTCTTAGGTTACCTGCTCTGATTTTATTTAAATTAGCCTATGTATTATATGACATCTCTCTTCCCTATAAATCAAGCCGTCCTCGGCTTGCTATTTAAATTAGCCTATGACTGCCTTAGATCGCAAATACTGACAAAGGCTCACAAAACAATCTCATTGGTGCAGTTATAAAAAAAAAAGTTAGTGAACAGTTGGTTGAGCATGAAGTACGGCTGAACGCCAGTTCGGTAGTGGAATTGTTTTAGAAAGTAAAAAGTTCTAATAAGTAAAAAGTTTCAGAGTATCGAAAGTAGAGACAGTTAGTATTAGGAATAGTGGCACGGCCCATATGATAAGTAGAATTTTATGGAACTTAAATAGTTTCTTTTGTAATCGGTATTATGTTGCTTCGCAAGTTGCCTAGTACATCAAACCTTATGTTTGTTCGCAGCTGTTTTTTTTTTTTTGGGTCTTCGATATGACATACTCTAGCTCTGTGTAGTCTATTAAAAGCATAAACGGGATTTTTTTTTTTTATTTTGCTTGTGGATTCCTTAGATCGTTTGAAATCAGTCCAAGATGCAGTCCTAAATTCAGGTTGGAGACACGGTCGAATAAAAGGAATATATTATTTGGAATGATGCAGAGGAAGTACGGCTCCAGCCACATAAATACGATTGCTTTCAGCAGAATTTGTAAAAATATAAGTGCAAATATTCGGAAAACAGTGATGGCGCTCATTTATGTTGTTGTTTTGGTACATGTTTTTGTCATAAAGAAAAGAAAAGAATTTTGAAGAAATTAATGAAACTTCGCAATCTAGACAATCAAACCATCAATCAGTCGTCAGTTAAGCGGTGTGTTGTTGAATTCTGCCGCAATAATGAAGAATTGCAGATAACAGGATTTCGATGCAGTTTCAGCAAGAAAATACGAAGTTGATTTTGAATAGAAGTTTGCGAAAGTGTGTACTAGAAAGTCAATGAAGTAATTTCTGAAGATGTATGTGCTTTGTTGCACTTGAGAATTTTGATCTTTTAGGTTGTCAAAAAGCAATTTGTAAGGTCTAGGTTATAGATAAAAAATCTTTTGATTTGAGAAAATTGGTTTAGAGATACCAGACTGTGCCTGCTAAAATCTGAAATAAATGAGAATAAAGTACATTTATTAATCTGGTTCAAAAGTAGGAAGGAAACTGAAAGTGTGCTAGAGTGACTAGCAAAAACTGTATTTGAATTAGAAATCCTGAAATATGCATGGGCTGGCCATCTACAAAAAGCAATTAAAAACAAAAGAGTTTTTATAAGTTGAGCATCAAATGATTTCAGAACACAGGTTGTTTTCAAATCTACTTGGTTTACATGTTTGGGTTTACAGGGTTGAACAATAGCTTGTTCCGGCTTAAGTTTATTGGTTTGACGCTTAGCAACACCAATTATTTTAGAACTGTAGTTTAGTTTGTGGGGTTGGGTGAAAGATATGTGAATCAATGATGACTGAAAATTGCATGAATGAATAAATCAGCTTGATATGAAAATTTAACATTTGAAACATTTTCTAGAAAACATAAAAATCATGCTGCTTTCAATTCGCACTGAAAATTTTCAAAAGTTTTAGTTATAAAGAAAAATTATACCATAGCCACGTTACTTTTTTTTGCTATGCAATGCAGCCTTAATTTGAAAATGTCATGCTTGGGTTACACAATTGGTTTTTACAGGCAAGCTAAAAGATAATGCCATTGGTGAGATGTAGCTGTGCTAGTTTGCATGTTTATAATTACAGTTAAATTATCTAAAGTTTCCATCGAAGTGTTCTGAAGTGACAAAAAGTTGGTTGTTTACATGTGGGTTAGCTAAGTGTAGAGTATAATTTAGTGTACTACAATGAATTGCGTAGCCCTATAAAACGTGTGACCATTATCGGTAGCTTGATTTAAGTATTGGATGGAATGAAGCATTAGTGACGAAACCATTCAGTGAGGTTGTTGAGGTTGTAGAGCTTTGAAAGAAAAAAAGTTAAGACTGATGCATTTTAGCTTCGAAAAATGAGTAACTGCATCATCAATTTTTTAGCATGAAAAATGTTTGCTCAATTCTCTAGAATGCAGTACATCAGTTTCATTTCGAATTTTCCCGAATCCACCTAGCCTTAGACTGAGAGCATTTGCGAATCAGCTTGATTCTATTTTGTCTGCACAGCTATCTGGATACACCTAGAAATCTATATTCTGTCCCTTTATACCTTTATACTGTACCTGTGGTTGGCCTGACTGGGGCATCTGTGTCTATTGCACCACAACATTTGTTTGTAATCATACAGTATTAGCGGGTTCTAGTGGTCAGAGTCAGAAAATTTTTGAAAGGTCAGAAAGGTGTATTGAAAATTTTGAATTACTTATAGTTGCGGATAGTAAGAGTAAACTGAGTAGTCGCCAACTTCAGAGAAACAATCAAAGAGTAGATTTCCAAAAAAACAAGATGTATGCAGGTGAAAGAATGCTTTGAGATTATTTCATGGAATAATTTATGTATTATTTATATAGGCTACAATTACGGAGGGGACTAAAGTACCGAAAAGGTTAAGGAGTGAATTGTCATTTAAGCAAATAGACAGAACAAATTTTTTGATGAATTTTAGATGCTGATGGCGAACTAAGTAGAAATAGGAAAAAAATGAATGCTATGATAGCAGTGCTGATTACAAAACTAGCAAAACATGCAATGGACCGAATAGTACCTCTGTAGTGTGTTGTTACTGAGATAAGGGAATGAAATAGTTTACTGTTCAAGAAGTACGGCTTGAGGCAAATGGGGGTATGAACACTTGGGACTATTTATACCCTAAATATCCATGCTGCGTGGAGCGTTTCCAAAAATGTAATTCACCCCCCACATCTGGCTTGGAATGGGAAAACGACGACGAAACAAACAATATACCTCTTAGTCATAACTTTTTGCTTATTCATATCATTCACAATCATAATAGTGAAATTTTTGCGTAAACAAGGAGTAAAGTTAATTCCGTGGAAGCGGACCCAAATGTCGTCTTGATTTCGAAACTCACAAGGCCAACTTAAACGTTATAAAAGTTTTGTAAAAATTAAGACAATTTTTATGTGAAATAGGCCGAACTTAAGAGAGCTCTGCTGACCGGGCTAGCTTAAATTTTGAGCCCCGGTCAGGGATATTCAGCATCACGCAGTGCCGAAAAATTGGATCCATGCACAGGTTGACCTGTGCCAAACGCATGAAATTTACATTTTAAATTAGATTTCAGTTGAACGCTTTGGGATCGGTCTCAAAATTATCTCCTGAAAAATGTTTACTGCATAAGACTCTGCAATACGCAAGGTGACTGCTAAGACTTGAAATAAGTGTTGGTTGATAATCAGAGCACAACCATTCATGTAACAGATCATCCGCCGAAGGGGGGTTGGGGGTATGGCGCCAGCCTGCTCTTTCAGGAGGCGACTACTAAACTTCGCAACATCGCAACCAGTCGCAACTTCGCAACCAGTCGCACCCGTTCGCTTCCGCCGGGCGCCAACTCTAGAACATCGATGCGAAGAAAACAGAAGGAGCAAGAAAATATCTTCCGACTTCTTTTTTGTTTTTCCTGTGCCTGTTCTTGCTGGAAGGGCTGCTATGACGTGATGTAAAGGATGCCTACTTTACTCTTTGTGTCTTTGCATTCAATGAAAGATGAGGCGGTCACATCAACAACAAGGGCAGCCTGTTTCTCCACCACCACAGTTTAAGCAAACGACACTTGACACCAGCTTTGCATTGCTGCAGTCGAAGGTACAAACACTAGTACAATATCTACTATAAAATTTGTTTTGCTTTTTGAATAAACAAGTGTAGTAAGCCTTTTAAGAACGCCAAGGCTATGCACCCTGTTTTCCCAAAACTAGAAGAACCCCTAGATTAGATACGCATCAGTATTATAGGGTACATACCACCAGGACCAGAGGCCCTGTTTCACAAAACTAAAACTGGTAGCGGGCGCGATCTAGCTGCGCGTAAGAGTTGGTGATGATCCCGTAATTAATAGAAAAATCCTCTGCAACGAGGCTCCCAATCCTCGGGCCTTTGCGTAAATTGTTAAAAGCAACTACGTACGTAACTGAGTGACCAATTTCCGACTCAGCCCATGTAGATACAACTCAGCCCATGTTATTCGCTGATGGTCGGCGTCTCACGACCACGAGCATCCCATTGAATTCAAGACAAAAGTCGTCTTCGCATTCGCCTACGGTTTACGATCGCATCGTATCAAGAATAGAGAAAGTGTTTCTATGTGCACAATCACAATCCAAAGATTTTTGTTGCGGTAATTGTGGTCGTACTGCATGTTTGATCGGTGGCAGCCTGGTAACAGTGTTGCCGATCCAAAAATTGTTATTTTTTGTAAAAAAAACAGAACGCCTAATTGTCGCACCAAAATTGTATTTTTGCCTAAAAGCGCAATTTGCAGCCCAAAAATTATTCAGTTTCAGTTGATTGTTACTATTTTTACCAAAATGTTATGGTTAAAACACTGCAAGTCTTCCTCCTGGCTTTCTGTAGCATTGAATAGATTTTCATTTAATGTCCATGTCCTTCGTCCGCTCCGCCCCTCAGTGTCCATCAAACAGTGTCCCCTCTACTAGAACATTGCTGTTTCTTAATGCTGTTTCGTAACGTAATCTGATTTCTGATTCATTTGCGCAATTTCATCATCAAATGAATCTTCGCATCGACGTTCTAGAGTTGGCGCCCGGCGGATGCGAACGGGTGCGACTGGTTGCGAAGTTGCGACTGGTTGCGATGTTGCGAAGTTTAGTAGTCGCCCTTTCAGGAGTCACTTTAGCAACAGTATCGACTGGAGTTGACGGAAAATCAAGCAGGGCTAGCTCCAGCCAGACGCGTGCAGTTGAGGAATTTTCGATTGAGGAAAACGCCTAAATTCTACTGCCCCCACTGAGCTGCGCACTTTATTAAACAGACGCAATAAAACTTGATGTAACTGAATATCCATCGAAAATTGTGAATGAAAAAGTTCCGGTTCCGGTACCCTTTTTCACCGGAACCGGACCGGAACCGCCAGTTCCGGCCAGAACCGGAACCGGAATTCCGGTCGATCGCTACTTGTATGGGTGTAACACCGACCACAGATTTCACAACTAAATTCTTTCGCTTTGTCACCTTTGGACGTCATCTCGTGCGCGAAACCTTAAAGAGAAAATTAAAAGACTTCCGGGAGAGAAGCAGCTGACAACAAAACGACAGAAATGTGAGCAGAAAAACTTCGTAATTTAGAACCGCAGCGGAAGAAAAAAAGCGGAAATTCTACGGCTAAAAATTTTTCGGTAAAACGCGCCATGCGGTGCGGATATTAAGGGTATAAATAGTCCCAAGTGGGTATGAACGAAGTAAACGTGTTAAACAGGCTGCTAAATCGAAACGAGAAAGGAGTTGGCAAATCCAAGAAATACAGCATTTCGTTGTTGTTTCACTAGACCCGTTAATAATAGTATCTTTATAACAGTTTGTAGGAGAGAATTGCACTAAACACAGGAAAATGGAGAATATGTTACCTTACCCCGCAAGCTAGAAAGCGCGCTTTGGTCGACTAGCTGTGAAAGCTGTACTGGTGGGTTGGGATGTGCAAGGGAATGGCGTTGTTGCCGACTGGTTTATGCGCGCGCTTATTTGTAGGACGCCCACTTGCGAAACCCCTATGACCACTTGTTGGTTTGGTGTGCTGGCTCTCACAAAACTGTATGTGTGGCACCAGCTTAGGGTCTTTGAACTCCACACCATATTTGTACATGGCCTTCGAACTGTAGGAGCCCATAACTACAGTATTTAGCTAGCGCCTTAACGCAGATGTTCTTTGCAGGATAAGTCAGACTGTGTATTGCCTTTGATTTCTTTCTATGAACAAATAAGAGTGCCGCTTTTAATTTCAATTTTAGAGTGTGCTCAAACAAGTGTTCAATTAAAAATATGTGGTTGCCGCTTAAAAAATAATACTTCATTCAGGTCGCTATGAGCAAGTGAGTGACTGTTGCTTCAATTTCAGTTGCGCAAAACGCGCTTTTCTTTGTGACTCCTTTGAAAAATATTGAGTATTGGTTTAATTTTTAAGTTTTTGCAGAAATGCCATCTTCAGATTCCATTAAATAATTTATGAGTACCGCTTTCATTTCAGATTCAATTTCTGTTGGCAATGGCATGCTAGGGCAACATCTTGTGTAAGCGTGGTCGCTCAGCTGAGCACTTAGGGCTTCCGGTTTTACTTTTGAATTTTATTCAAGACGACAGCACAGTAGAAGTACAAAGGAAAAACAGCAGTGGCACTAGTCGAGGAGCGATTCTCCCGTTTCAGAGAATCGGAGCAGGC
The DNA here is from genome assembly GCA_030248155.1 of Sabatieria punctata. Taxonomy (NCBI): domain Eukaryota; kingdom Metazoa; phylum Nematoda; class Chromadorea; order Araeolaimida; family Comesomatidae; genus Sabatieria; species Sabatieria punctata. Next base: position 74,590 of record JASANB010004257.1, read on the forward strand.
CGGACTGACGTCGGCTGCGGCCGCGTGGGCGCGGAACCTATGTAACTGGGGGAGGGCAGAAAATTTTCTCTACACTTGGCCGTTTAAAATTTATCAATTAATGCAGAATCCGATATGCAACTAACAAAAAGTTGTCATTTAGGCCTTTGACCCGAAAAACAGTGTTTTAGCTTTGATTCGTTAATCCGGAAATTCGCTAATTAGGACAAAATTGGCTGGTCCCAACTTGTCCGGATTAACGAGACATGACTGTATATAGTTTTCTCCTTCAAGCAATTCTTGGTGACAGCATAGCAAAGGGCACTTAAATTGAGGAATTTCTACAGAAAGGAAAGTCACATTTACTAGCCATCTTTTTGAAATTTAGCCCTTGAGGTACACGGGTGCCCAGTCAGTAGTACTGTATCTATGTTATGCCAAATGGGGATCCGCTTTACAAGTTTCATTCGAGGCTATACTCTTGGTATTACTAAAAGATCACAGTTTAGGTGGACCGCCCTAGCTCTTAGTTTTCGGCACACAGCACCTACAGCTACAGCAGGAGTTGTAAGTTTCACACCAAACTTGTGCAGGTACAATGTAGGTACCCAAAGGCATTGATAATAAATCATGAGTGATGGCGAAAAACTGTCCTTTCCTGTGTTGGACTGCAGTAGGATATCAATAGAAAGCTTGAAATGTACTAAATAAATGGACCAAAATATTACCATGTCCTTATTCCTCGCTATTTCCGTTTAAAAACCCCAACAACACTGCATTACGTAGTACATGCGTATCTATATTACTGACACTCTTTTAAGCAATTATTTCTGATAGTGAAAGTTTCAGACCATTCTTTCAAAACGCTTTTTTGTCTTTCAAGCAATTGTTTCCGACAGTAACTCTTTAAGTAGTTCTTTAAAAATCAGTTTTGTCTTTCAAACAATTCTGTCAGACTGTAAACTCTTCAAGTATTCCTTTAAAAGCAGTTTTCTGTTTTGCTATTCTTTCAAAAAACAGCTTTCAGTTGCAATTCAAAGTAAGCTGTTGTGAGTTTTCGAGCCACCGAACCAGCAGGACTTGGAATTTTCGGGCCAAACTTTCGCAATAGGTACCTAGTTATCTGGTTAATAAATCCTGAAAATCTGAGCCGAATTCATAGAGAAATGACTGAGAACGAACTGTTTGAGTAAACTCTCCCTCCTGCTGGAGTGTCTAAAGGCTAGCAGCTTTACAACGAGCGAGCCGAACGGCGTCGAGAGCACACGCTTTAAGATGCAATTGCATCCTACACGCTTAACGAAAAGCTAATCTTATACAACGTATAAAAAACGCGTTTAAAACACATTCCAGGCTCAAAATTAAGAGAAATTACAAGGTTTAGTAGCTCAAAGTGACCTGGTTGGGCTTCTGCCCGAGCAGGCCGAGACAATTTTGCAAATTTAGCCTTCAAAAACGCATTTAAAAGGCATTCTGAGCACAAAATAGACTGTTTTGTTTGGTACATAATTCATTAGTTTCGCTTATTTTTAACAGACAGACAAACTTTTTTATAATTTCGTCTGCTTTGCACTTTGTATTATATGTTTATTCCTATACGTTAACGTTGCAGCGGATCCCAGTGGAAATTCAAGAAATTGAGGTTTTCGGTAATCTTGAATTTAAGAAAACGAAATGATTTTTACAACAAGAGTGTGGGACAGCTACTGTTTCAGAGCGGAAGACGTTTCTGCTTTGAAAAGTCGAAAAAGCCATGATGTTGCAGATGTGGACAAAGAAGGTTTTGACCGGTGCTATAGCGTTTCAATGGTTTTGGCTTTTTCCATTTGGCTTGCCGATGCTACACTCATGCTGCCGAAGCGAGATGGCCAGCAATATCAGTTTCTTGGCGTATTTTGAAGATCCACAGGTACCTACTTGAACTTGAACTTGAACTTTATTTTTGTCGCCCAAGCACGAACATGTTAGTAACGAAATCACGCAGAAAGAGTGTTAGTGGGCAACAGGATGCACAATGTCTATCTATCAATGTCCATCTGTTGATGTTTATTAAGGTAAGCATTTGATTCATATAGAGCTTTTCCGCAACGCATGTGCAGTTGTGGTTAAACAAGAAGTCAAAAGCTGAGAAAAGTAGCAGTCGTAGACAAGTGCGCAAAAGCAACAGAAGCCAGCAGAAGAAGACAAAGGTTGAATTTCGCCTGGCTGTCATGGGAACGGTCTTATGCTCGTGTTATCTCTACATGACTCTCAACTACATGTATGTGTACGTTAACTTGAAATGGTTGGACGGATTAGATGCCCTGACAGTGATGGTGGCAGGAACCTTATTCACCACCCTCAACCCTTTCCTGCTAATGGGGTTCAGCTCAAAATTTAGAGAGAGCTATCTAAGTTATTGGGGTTGTCAAACCAGCGCTCGTGTAGCACCCTCAAGCTCACATAGAAGAGTGAAACATACTTAGGTTGCTCTTATTACATACTTCTTCTTTATACACTATTTCTACAATTTTTTGGTTGGCACTATCTTTTTATCTACCGTAAACTTCTAATAGTAGCGCTGCGCTATTATTTTGTCCTGTGTGCTTTTGCGTAAAGTTCGAACAATTCCTGAAAAACCCAATACCGAATACCAATACCCTGAGACCCCCAATACGCCAATACCCAATACCCAATACTTGCACGGCTGGGCCAAAAATTGTATTTCAGTGAACGGGTACATTGCAATGATGCAGGGAGCATCTTTTGAACTGGGATTAAAATTTTGAAAAGGTCTGATTGGGCCACTGCCCAAACAGGGAAAAAATTTTGAGAAAATAGCCTTTGAGCAGAAGCCTTTGACCCCTGCCTTTGACCAAGATGTACGTACAATTTTGAAAGTGCCTGGTTGGGCCACGGTAAGAAAATTCACCAAACTTAGCCTTCATAAACGCGTTTAAAAGGCATTCTCGGCATAAAATTAAGTGAAATAACATGTTTTAGTAGTTTAAAATGGCCGTTGGGCTTCTGCCCGACAAGGGCGATAACATTTTTTAAAATGTAGACTTCAAAAGCGCATTTAAAAGGCATTCTGAGCATAAAATAGACAGTTTTAGTACGTAATTCATTAGTTTCTCTTATTTTTGGCAGATTTCTCTTCCTACCTCAGACGCAAAGGGGCTGTACCCAACCTACACCCCGGATACGCCACCGCCTTTGAGAAAGCGTTAAAATCCATGTTAACTTAGCAGAAATTTAGTGCTCAATAATGCGTACTTCAATCGCGTGTCTTATTTTCGAAAAATTCTTTCCTTAACTTGGCCAGAAAGGGTGTACCACCCCCAGCCCAGCCCACGTTTAGAAATGGCACAATTTTTATTTTAGATAAGAAAAGGGAAATTAATTACTGGTGTACTACTTAGAAAAGCGGGACACTATAAGAAATTATACAAGTTTAAGTTGATTAACGCAAAAACAGCTCCTTAAACCTAATCATCGACCAATCTTTTCGATTTTTCTAGATTAATTTTTCAGGTCAACATCGAAATTTCTCGATTTTGTCAGGTCGAGGTCCCTATTATAGTATTGGGTATTGAGGGGGCAAAAACCCCAATACCCAATACCAGTTTGCACTCTACTTTTAAGGGGCGCTATTATTGGAGCGTGCGCGTTTATTATTATTTCAATGCCATCTCACGTATTGTAATTTTTTGTCAGTATAGGGTGTTTTGTTTTAAACAAGCAATGTCATACATAGTACAGTGGGATCTACCCCCACCCGACTGGCAAGTAATTTTTTAGCAACTGTTTGCTATTGCTTTACAATTTCAGGCACTAGAATTGCTAAATTGGCCTACAAAATAGCCATACACGTACATAACAGGTCATCCGCCAAAGGGGAGCGGGTTGGGGGTCTGGCGCCGGCTGGGGGTCTGAACTGAAATGCTAGGGAGGGGTTGGTCACTCAAAAACGTTCAAAAGTCGCAAAAAGTCGCAATTTTTCGGCTAAAAATCATCCGAAATCGCTAATTTGGGCTAAAGCACAGCTAAAAAGGCGTTGTTTTACAGGCGATTTTAGCAATTTTAGTGTCTGAAAAATCGTAAAAAATTAGCGAAATAATTACTTGCCAGAAAATCGGAGGGGGTGGGAAAAATCGTCTCGGTGGGCGACCGTGGGCCGGCCTAAGTAAAGTGGGGGCAGACTCCCCGGACCCCTTGTTACATGCGTAATCTGGCTTAACAAATGAGTGCGCTTGTGCGGTGCTGAGTCCAAGTTATAGGGGAGGAGGTTGAGTACTAAACGCTCAAAATCGCAATTTTAGGCTAATAAATGTCAAAAATCGCTAATTAGGGCTCAATTACAGCTAAAAAGTGCTGTTTTACAGTCGATTTTAGTGCCTGAAATTCTAGAAAATCACAAAACTTTGCTCAAAAAATTACCTGCCGGAATAATCGGAGTGGGCTGTGGTAATTTGCTCTGCAGTTATAGAATTTACCCTCTACTCTAAATACTCTAAATGGCTAACAACACAATGAGACTGAGGAGAGTTGTTTAGGCTGAAAAAATCATGTGTAAAAATGTTGCATACTTGTTTGCTTGTTGTTGTATGGAGTGTGAGTCAAACTATTCTACTTTGTCTGTCTGTCTGCCTGTCTGAAATATCTCAGTGTTCAAAATGTCGATGTGAAAAAAGTTTATTGATTTTGATAGTATACAGTAAATAAGACATAAAAGTTGTGATGAGAGTAAAGAACAGTTAGGCAGGGGGAGGACCGCTCTCGTCTCCTCCCTCAGGAGGGGCGGGAGCGCCACCGCCGCCCTCGCAGGTGCCGCAGCTCTTCTTGCAGTAGGCGTCGACGTTCTTGTCCTGTCCACAGCGGTCGGTGTACTTGGCACACCAGCTGACTGTGTCCTCGCACACTGAAAGGACAGACTGAGTAGTGAGAGAGACTGGTAAGGGACTGACCGCCGCATTTGTTGCAGGTCTTTTTGCAGTTTTCCTTGGCCCACCAGCCGTTGCAGTGCTCCTCGGTCAGTCCGCTGCACTTCTCTCCTCCTGCGTCCTCGCAGTCCTGCGACATCACCAACGCCACCACAGACAACACACACAGCAGCTTCAGCATTCTCACTGACTGACTGATGACACACTGAATGACTGCTTGTCCTCTGCGTTTTATTTATAGCCACCAATGTTGTCACAGATGTTCTTATACGTTCAGGTGCAACCACTGTCACAGCACCGCTCCATTCTCTGATTGGAATGTGTTCTTTTTTGCAGGGTGTAGTTTTCCTGTTGCATTCTATTTTTTAGCCATAGACAAAATTTTCTAAATGCCGTTGTTATCGAAGAGTCGTCAGTTTTTACTACTGTTGGCAAGTCCGACTGAACCTGGATCTATTAATAGGTTTTTAACCTGAAATTTGTGGACTTAAACCTGAACCTGAACCTATTATATTTCAGCCGGAGTTGAACCTGTTCTGTTTTATTAGACTTATTCAATAGGTTCAAAAATCGAGTGCAATTTTTAGGCAAACTATGTAAAAGTTTCGGTTGGATTGCACAAAATTTTTAAGTCTTCATGTTTTATATACCTATTTTCAAACTGAAAATGTCAGAAACTCGAACAAGCAAACAGTCTTTACTTTAACCAACCAAACAAGAACAAACTTTTACTCAGTAAATTTACTGGGAATAACACTACCTAGTAAAGCAGAGAATGATTCAATTACTATTCATATCAATGACAATTGTAAACAAACATCAATCCGACAACCACAACATCGCCGATGCTACTCCCTAACAAAAATGCACTTAGCCGGACTCTGAAACTTACTATACTGAAAGAAAGTGTGTTTACTTGTTAGTTGCTGGCTTACATAACACGACAGAAACACCACACAATCACGCACACAACCGCTCAATAGCTCAATCACACAAATCTCCTCTACAAACAACCAAACTCTTCAATACCTAGAACATAGACTGATTTAATCACTATTCACTCCCTAACAAGATTAACTTAGCTGCACTCTGAAACTTACTGTACCTAGAGCATAGACTGATTCAATCACTATTCATTTGAATCACACTTATACACGAACAACAATCCCACAACCACAACGCGTCCAATGCGAATCACTACTTCACACTAGACGAGCAAACATAAGGTAATGTAATTCATCAGGCCAAACATGACTGAGTTTGCAAGCCAGGATACAAATGTGAGAGCTCATTTCAAAACTGAAGAAGAAACAGTGCTCGGTGTTGCGACAGGCTTTGGCACACTGAGTAACTCCTGTGGTGGTCAAATTGCGCAACACTGCGTCTCCAATGTTTCTCATATGCACACCGACCCTTACGAACGACGTCACACTCTCTGCAGAGTTGAACAAGATCCTACTAAAGGGAAAAAGAAGAATAGCACCTTTTCGTTGGTTTTGAGCAGAGTTGAGCCTCCTGCAAAAGCAATAGCCGTCGTCAGGCAAGCACATGTACTGAGTCTGGCTTGGACACATTGGCTCTACAGCGGAAGCAATTGAAAATCACAATACCTATGAACAAACGAACCAAGCTCTGTCATGTTCTCGCAGTTCTGTCCACGGAATCCGTATGGACACAGACAAGTATAGTTGGAGAGTCCATCTGGACTATTTACGCAAGTGCTTCCATTTCGACATGGATTTTTCACTGAGCATATTGCTGAAAAATAAAAGAAACCACATTTTATGCATAGCACGTCGTTTCAACTTCGATTGGTGCAGTTTTGTCCGGTCCATCCGTCATTGCAGTTGCAGGAATATCCATGCCAGGAGAAGGCATCATCAATGCACGTTCCATTATTTGCGCAGGGACTGTGGTTCTCACATTTGCGTTGGTAGTTGAAATCTGACTCATCTAAAACAACAACGAACATTTATGCATTTAAGAGTCAGTCTCTGAACAGATCGAGTCTGTGTATTCAGACCCAAAATTGAAAGTTGGGCCTAGAGGGCTCAAAGTTGGAGGACTAACACATCTCGATAGGCTATATAACCTAGTGTTGTTACAATACCAAAATTTCCGTTTGACTATGACTATGACTACCGCTGGTTTGAGTTACTGTTGCTACGGGTATTTGATTCTGAATTGGGTATGGGTATGGGTAGGTATTTTTTAGAATACCCATACCCGGGTATGGGTATGGGTAGGTATTTTAAAAATACCCGGGCATCGGGTATAAATCGGGTATTTTTCATTAAAATCGCATAAATAAATGTATAGACCCAAAAGTGCCAAATTTCAATTGGTTTTGCAAAAATAGTCTTTTAATCTGCTTTTTTGCACAACTACAGGGTGTCTCAAAAAAAAATGATCACATTTCGTTTTACTGCCATTTCCGCAAATTTCGACCAAATAGGCTGAAATTTGGAACATAGGTGCCAAAGTTCGGGGAATTTTATGTGTTAAAGTTTGGTGCACTATGCTACTGTTATTTTACTAGTCGATTTTTATTTTACTATTTACTAAATTTACTATAAATTCAGCCTGTCAATTTAATTTTAATTTTTGTTTTACTACCAGGCAGCTCCGATTTTACTAATTTTTGTTCTACTAATAATTCTACTAATTTTACTACTATTTTACTACGATTTTACTAGTCATAACGTGAATTTTGAATCAATGATGTCAAGATATTGCAAATAATTGATGTTGGTCCAACTATTTGCTAAATTTGATCATGATACGAAGTTCTCCAGAACTGTAGACACAAAACGTGTGAAATTCGACTGGCAAAAGTGCGCCCATACATCTTTTATTGCAAAATTGATCAAGAATTTGGCTGGAATTAACCAAAAACTAGTAAAATAGTAGTAAAATTTTCATTTTACTATTGACGGTCTTTGTTAATTTAATTTAATTTTTACTTTTCTATTGGCTCTTAATTTTACTTTTTACTATTATTTTACTACTAGTAAAATAGCACTAGTATTACTAATTTTTGTTTTACTATACTATAGTAAAATAACAGTACACTATGCTTGACTCAGTCCCGAGAAATTTCAAAAAAAGTGAAATTTGGTAATTTCAATAGTGAAAGCCGGTCACCGAAAAATGGAAACATTTCCTTTTCCTGTATCTTTTCTAATTTTTGTCGGAATTGGATGAAATTTGGAGTGTAATAGCAGAAGTTCAGGGTAATTCGTGTGTAAAAAGTTGACGCATAAACTCCAACGCAATCGTTAGAGTTTAGGCGATAATGTAATGCAACGTTTTTTCGGTGACCGGATTTCGCTATTGAAATTACCAAATTTCACTTTTTTTTAAATTTCTCGAGAATTAGTCAAGCCTAGTGCACCAAACTTTAACACATAAAATTCCCCGAATTTTGTCACCTATAAACCTAATTTCAGCCTATTTGGTCAAAACTTGCGGAAATGGCAGTGAAAAGAAATGTGATCATTTTTTCGGTGACCGGCTTTCACTATTGATTTAACAAATTTCACTTTTTTTGAAATTTCTCGTGAATGAGTCAAGCCTAGTGCACCAAACTTTAACACATAAAATTCCCCGAATTTTGGCACCTATAATCCAAATTTCAGCCTATTTGGTCAAAATTTGCGGAAATGGCAGTAAAAAGAAATGTGATCATTTTTTTGAGACACCCTGTATTATGTGCCCACGCTCAGTCAGTGCAGCAGTTTTACTTCACAGTTACTAGAACAGTTGTGAATTTTCGAATACTTTGGTAAATCAACATTGGCAAAAAACGAATCAGCTTCCTGGAGTATAATTTCTAATAGTACTTTCTGATTCTGGGTCACCCACCTAGACCTATTTTGTAGTGACTACTAACTACTAACCACTAACTACTAATTTTTTGGGTTTTATGACGTCATCAAGACTACAAATTGACTACGACTACGTATTCAGATTTAGTGACTACAAATTGACTACAAAATACCTTTTGAATTTGTGAATTAGTAGTCAGTAAATTCTGGAATTTATTTAGTCATATCATGCACATTAGCCATTTAGAACCGGAAATGGTGCCATTTTATAGGTGGATTTTTGTTAAGTGAGCTTTTTCACTAGTTTTGACAACTTTTTGTCATTCAAAAGCAATTTTCTGGCTATTTTTGGAATATTTATTGAATTTCTGGCCGTTTGTAAACAAAGCAAAGTGCACGTTTATTTGTTTCTTGGTAAACAAAACATAATCTAGGTAGAATAATAACGAAAATATATTGTTTGACGTTGTAAACAAGAAAACCGTGTGTTTTAAGCTACGTAATCCTACTTTTGAAACTTTTGCAGTAGAAATTAATAGGCATTTTTGGCATTACACCTCGTAGAAAAATAGATGATATTCCTTAAATGTCCACCTCTCCCTTGTTTGGTTCACTATTCTAGTTTTTCAAATTCTTCTTTTATATCCTAAACCTAAAAATTTGGTAATTTTATTCAAAATTTTGCTGACTACAAATTGACTACTAACTACGACTACATATTCAAAATCGAGAAATTTTGAGACTACTAACTAAGACTACTAATTATTTTTGGCGATTTTTAGAGACTACTAACTACGACTACTATTTAAAATTTTCAAAAGAAATAGGTCTACACCCACCTGACTTGTATAAAAATTTCAGCTTGCTGTAAATACTTCCCTCAGCATCAAGACCAAATGCACAGAAACGTTGTAACCTTCTAATTATAGTCAAACTAAATTTACTAGCCTTACAACGGTACTTATCCTCATACATACATGTAGTTGGGGGGAATGGGGGTACATATCTCCCCCAGGCCCGATTTTCGGAGAAAATTCCTCCCCAGCCGGAATCTGGGGGGGGAGTTTTTTGAAACACTATTGGGTTTGTAAACCTGCAAACAGGGTTCCAGAAGCCCTGATTAGGGTTTCAGAAACCCAACTTAGGGTTCCGGAGCCCTACTGTGGGTTTCAAAAGCCCTAAATACGGTTCCGGAACCCTAATTTGGTTCTCAAAACCCCTAAACAGGGTTTCAGCCTTCAGGGCCCTAATTTTGGTTTGAAAATTTCTAAATAGGGTTCCAGATATGCATTTTAGCTGTATTATGTCGAGTAAAATAGAGCTTTTTTGCATGTTTTAAAGCAAAAACATGTTTTTTGCACGTTTTTAATAAAAAATAGGATTTTCTGCACATTTTAAAACAATAAATAGTGTTTTAAAGGGCATTTTTGCACTTCTGACACGATTTTTACCCGATTTTAGTCCTCAAAACCCTGTTTTGAGCCCAAAAAAAGGTCGCCGAAATCCACTTTTTTGGGCACCAAAAAATGGTCGCTGAAACCCTCTTGGGCATAGCCCTGAAACCTTATTTTGGATCAGAAAAACTCCCCCCCAGCCGGAAACCCAGCTACATGTATGCTTATCCTCAAAGAGAGCACAAAAACAGAAGCCAGATTCCATACATGTAACAGGTCATCCGCCGAATAGGGGAGGGTGATTGGGGGGGGGGTCTGGCACCGGCCGGAGGTCTGAGCCCAAATTTTGAGGTGGGAGTTGGGCACTAAAAACGCTCAAAAAGCGGAAGAATCGCAATTTTTCGGCTAAAATCGTCAAAAATCGCTAATTTTGGCTGGAATGCAGCTAAAAGGTGCTGTTTAACGGGCGATTTTGCCAATTTTTGTATCTGAAATTGCAAAAAATCGCAAAAATTTGCTCAAAAAATTATTTGTCAGAAAAACCGGGGGGTCGGGAAAATCGTCTCGGGGAGGAGGGGTCCCCATCCGGGTGGTCTGGCCTAAGTGGGCTAGAGGACACACCCCACAGAGCCCCCTGTTACATGTATGCCCGATTTCTATTAGAAGTAAACGAGAGGCAAGAAGCTTACTGCACGCACGGAAAAGACTTTTTATGTACTGTACATACATTTGTAAATAGTCTAAATAGTTTCCTTCAAATATCATGTTTTATGAATGTCATGTAAACAGTGTGTACTGTTAATTTTGCAGTAAGTGAGAGATTGAGGGGCATAAGAACCCAGGGCGTCCCTTTCTGAACCCGCAAACGTTTTACAGTAATCTGTTTTCATAGTGTTTTATTCATAAAATAAAAAAGCCAAAATGCTTAATTATACAATACTTGAAACAAATTAGGTGGATAACCAAGCATTCCGGAACAGTAAAAGTGTCTGTACGATGCACGGCAAAACCAGTATTTCTATTTCTAAACACTTCCTTGAAAGAGTTTTTGCAGAGTTTTTACAGAAATTAACGTGTGTTAACGCGATTTTTTTCTAAAAAATACCAATTCAAATACCCGGTATTTTTTACAAAATCGGGTATACCCGGGTATGGGTATTTCAAAAAGTACCCGGGTATGGGTATACCCAATTTCAGGTAATTTTGCTCAAAAATACCCAGTTTCGGGTATGGGTATGGGTATACCCGATCAACAGTAGTTTGAGTACAATACCCAAGTAGTCAAATTTGACTATATCGTAGTCAAACCATTTGACTATGATGAGCACTGGTTTGACTACTTTGACTACTTTTAGAAACAGAGCCAAATTGACATTTTCAGCCATTTATCATCTTTCCGTCACCAAACGTCAGCCAGAAAAGCTTTTGACTAAATCAATAAATCGTTTATCCATAAATAAACAGTAGTTAACCGCTAAAAGTATCGCAGAATCGTTCTTTACTCTTCAAAATTTGCATTGTGAACCAAAAACAACATGCTTGGCAAACAGCGCCCTAAAATAGAATAAAACGCCGTTTCTGTGTGAAGCGAAGAAAATTTTTGACTTTTCTCTAACTAAAAAGCGTATTCTACTGTATGTCATAATTTTAATTCTGATTTGGTGGAACTGTAGAACTTGTATCAAGCAGAGATTCACTGACTGACCCTTAATTGTTTTACAATTTTAGAGAGAACTTTTTTAGTGTTCTGTAGTGCTTAAAAATGTTTCAAGTTTGTCACATATTTTGTTGTAAACCGGGAAAAGGGTTAAAATACGCTTGAAAAAGCTGCCTCTTACAACAAACCGTAGTCATAGTCAAACGGTTTGACTACCTGGTCTTCGTTTGACTATGTATTTATGGTAACGAAGGTAGTCAAACTTTGACTTTGACTACCTGTCTGTTTGACTGCGATATCACAAAAGTATTAACTATGACTTTGACCTTGACTAGTAGTCATAACAACACTAATATAACCACCGCAAAGGATATCTCGATTCGCCGCTCCACGCTTGAGATATGACCCTCTGAAAGTCAGTCCGCTTTAGGGACCTTCGGTAAATTCCATTGGCATATGCCATTAACTTTGTGCCATTAGCAAATGGCACAAGCTGTCACGCTTGTAATCGGATAGGGGTCAGCAGCTGTGAGACTCGTCAACTTTTGCGCGCTAGCTGGGCGGCCTGTGGTCAGTTCTGGCCGGTTGATGACCCCGTCTGTTAGCCAATATTGTTTACCGATCATTGCCTCCCCAGTTGACCCCGATGCCCACCAGACTGAGTGCGGATGAAGTGTGTCTTTGTGTGTGAATAGATCGGGCAGTTAGTGTCAGCAGGGGTTGTTCGTAATTGCGCCGTTTTTCTTGCAATGGAAGAGCAGATAGAAGATAGAAGAAAATACCATATAGCGTTTTCATGTCGCACCCATGTGTGAGAATTTACCGTCAACTCTGACTCAAAGAAACGATTAGGTGTCACTCTAAATTTGCCGCCATCTTGGTCCGTAACAAAAACGCCGATTATAAAATCTACCGCCTTCGACTGGGGCATCTCGAGAAAGACACAGAGTGACCGGCGGCGGCTGGTGGTCCTACACACAACAAACAAGGACCAGAGACCAGACGATAATTAGCTCCTCCGTATGTCAATTTGTTACAACAGGGACAGTGAGGGGTGGGCGCAAAACAGCTGGGGCAGCGGCTGACCGGCGCGGCTGACCTCGTTGCGCAACCCACTGAATAGAGGGACCCATCGGCACCTCATGTATCCGATTACATGATTCCGTCGCGTTAGGGCAGCGGTCAAGCCTAATTTGTCGCGTTAGAGCAGCCCGTCGCGTTAGGGCAGCTGCTTGTTGCGTTAGGGCAACTATTTGTAGCGTTAGGGCAGCTCGACCTAAAGTAGTCATCTTGTTGAGCACCGAAACGGGAACGATAAGTCTGTTTCAATTCATCTGGAATCTCATTGATGCTACGAATAACGGGAACAGCGTGCTGAGAGTAGGCAGAGCGAACAGAATCGTACGGCTTCAGCTTTCCTAAAATAGGAACTACTAAGAGCAGGCAGGCACTGTCAATCACATTCTCTGAGCTGAGCAATCGGGAATATAAACTAGCACATACAAATTGCAGGATAATGTTTAATGGAAGCTTATAGGAAAAAATGGTTTGCAGCACTGGATTTCTAAATAAAACTGTCCGGCCTGTCCATTCGAGCGATTTTGCGCGCCATTTGCTTGTAGGCAACTGAGGGTTTCTGGCGGTTGTCTCTCAGCTTGCGTCGGACTTCTCGATCCAGTTGATCGCTTCGTTCGATCTGGCTCTTCGAAATGGAGTCACAGAAGTGGGGGGTTTTCGGAGTATCGGGATTGTCCATCAAAACGTGTCGGCGGAGCGAACTACAGGCACTTTGTCACAGCAACGCGGACGGATTTTAGACAACGCAAAACAGCTGGTACATTTCCAAAATGTACTGTCGCCCTTCACACTCTGTTTCGAAAACGAGTAACAGAAACCAGGTTTTAGTTCTGATTCAAAAACAAGCAACTCTGAACCATATTTGGTATGCCCAAAAAAGGCAGTGCCAAACTGACACTCCATTTTGCGTAAGAAAAGGGACTGGCGACTTTTTGCATGGTGTCATTATGTTGGCCGGCAGCAGATGCGGTTGGGCCCTGAGCGGTCAGTTTGACCTTTGACTAAGGTCCGGTTGCCCTAAGCATGGTCTCCATTTTGTTGGGCGGCGCCAGGATGCGTCTGGCCCCTGAGGGGTCGTTTTGACCTTTGACATAGGTCTGGCTGCCCTAACGCAACAACCTGCTGCCCTAATGCGACTGACCGCTGCCCTAACGCTACATCGCTAATCTATAAACAAGCTGCCCTAACGCGACTGGCTGCCCTAACGCGACGATACCGATTACATTGGACAAGCTGTGTGCCATTGGCTAATGGCACAGGGAAATGGCACGTGTGCCGGTTAATTTACCGAAGGTCCCTTACTATGGGACCGAAAATTCAAAACCGAATTTCTAGTGCACTAATCAGAGTGTTGGGATGATTTAAAAAGTCGGGGTTTGGGGCAACTTTTGCAGTACTTTAAGAATCACCGATCGAATTCCATTTTTGAGAAAAATAATTTTTTTCGACCCACTCTGCGACCCGCTAGCTCGTCTGTAACCCCTGTTAAAAGTTCTTTTTATGTCAGAATATTGTAGCGCTATCAATTCCCTGCAATGTGGTGTAAAACGCATTGGCTGAACGGTGAAGCAATGTGGTGAAATATAGCTTCAATGATGAAAAATCATCAAAATTTTCAGTTTTTATAAGGCCCGGTTCACACAACGAAATAAGGAATAGCGGCCTTATTATTTCTTATTTCTTACCAGTTCACACCTACGAAATAAGAAATAGCCACGAAATAAGAGTTACGCCGCGCTCAACTTTTTACCGGCATTGGCTGCCGGTATAAGATTAGCTTCTCGTTAAGCGTGTAGGATGCAATTGCATCTTAAAGCGTGTGCTCTCGGCGCCGTTCCGCTCGCTCGTTGTAAAGCTGCTAGGCTTAGACACTCCATCAGGAAGGAGAGTTTACTCGAACAGTTCGTTCTCAGTCATTTCTCTATGAATTTGGCTCAGATTTTCAGGATTTATTAACAAGATAACTGGGTACCTATTGCGAAAGTTTGGCCCGAAAATTCCAAGTTCTGCTGGTTCCGTGGCTCGAAAACTGACAACAGTTTACTGTGAATTGCAACTGAAAGCTGTTTTTTTTCAAAGAAGCAAAGCAGAAAACTGCTTTTTAAAAGGAATATTTGAAGAGTTTACAGTCTGACAGAATTGTTTGAAAGACAAAACTGCTTTTTAAAGAACTAACTAAAGAGTTACTGTAAGAAACAATTGCTTGAAAGACAAAAAGCGTTTTGAAAGTATGGTCTGAAACTTTTACTATCAGAAATAATTACTTAAGAGTGTCAGTAATATACAGTATAGATCAAAAAAAATGTCCCATCGCTTTTTCGGCCTTCACTCAAACGTTTCGTTCTCAGTCACTTCTTTACCGATTTGGCTCAAATTTTCAGCAAAAATTAACAACATGGTTGGCTAAATATTCTGCAACTTTGGTGCGAAAATTCCAACGGAAAAAATTTTTTTGAACCGAAAAGTGAAAATCATAGTGGTCTGTGTAAATTCAAATTTCCCGCGTAATTACGGCGCTATCGCTTAGATAGTTGCAGGAATGATCGGGCGGACATTTGGTCATAACATATTCAGACGGCAGCCCTCTGGCTTAAGGGGCACTAAAATTGGGGAATTTCAAAAACATGACAAAATGTGACTTTTCTTCGTAAAAACGGTGAAATGACAATTCAGAAGATTTTCGATTTTCTAAAAACACTGTGGAGAAGGTTTCTATGATGTGAAACAGAGTTTAAATATCAGGTTCATTCATTTGTCGAACTTCCTGCTACAATCTGTGTTGATTGACAACTGATTCAGTGCTTTGATTCCAGAATGTACAGATTTCTTAACTATGGGATTTTCGATCATGTTTTTAAAATTCCCCAATTTTAGTGTCCCTTAAGCCAGAGGGCTGCCGTCTGAATATGTTATGACCAAATGTCCGCCCGATAATTGCTGCAACTATCTAAGCGATAGTGCCGTAATTACGCGGGAAATTTGAATTTACACAGACCACTATGATTTTCACTTTCTGGTTCAAAAAAATTTTTTCCTCTGGAATTTTCGCACCAAACTTGCAGAATATTTAGCCAACCATGTTGGTAATTTTTGCTGAAAATTTGAGCCAAATCGGTAAAGAATTGACTGAGAACGAAACGTTTGAGTGAAGGCCGAAAAAGCGATGGGACATTTTTTTTGATCTATACTGTAGATACGTATGTACGTACTACTGACTGCAGTGTTGTTGGGGTTTTTAAACGGAAATAGAAGGAATAAGAATATGGCAATATTTTGATCCATTTATTTACTGCATTTCAAGCTTTCTGTTGATATCCTACTGTAGTCCAACACAGGAAAGGACAGTTTCCCCATCACTCATAATTTATTATCAATGCCTTTGGATACCTATATTGTACCTGTACAATTTTGGTGCGAAACTTACAACTCCTGCTGGTGCTGTACGTATGCCGAAAACTAAAAGCTAGGGCGGTCCACCTAAACTGTAATCTTTTAGTAATACCAAGAGTATATAGCCTCGAATGAAATTTGTAAAGCCGATCGATCCCCATTTGGCATAACATAGATACAGTATTACTGACTGGGCACCCGTTTACCTCAAGGGCACTAAAAATTGCTAAATTTCAAAAAGATGCCTAAATGTGACTTTCCTTTCTGTGGAAATTCCTCAATTTCAGTGCCCTTTGCTATGCTGTCACCAAGAATTGGAGAAGAATACAGTATATTAAAAAACTGCCTGAATTGTTTACTGTGAGAAAAAAATTGCTAGAAAGATAAACCATGGCTAGAACCGTAGCATATACCGGGGTTGTATGCTTAGCGTGTACACCCCTGCCCCCAGTAGCGGAGGAGGTAGAAATAAATTGAGCAAAAATAGGACAAACGAATAAAGAGTGCTAGAATTCTTTGGAAGCGAAAGCTGCTTTTTGAAAGATTTGTCTAAAGACTGCCAGAATTCTTTGGAAGCGAAAGCTGCTTTTTGAAAGATTTGTCTAAAGACTGCCAGAATTCTTTGGAAGCGAAAGCTGCTTTTTGAAAGATTTGTCTAAAGACTGCCAGAATTCTTTGGAAGCGAAAGCTGCTTTTTGAAAGATTTGTCTAAAGACTGCCAGAATTCTTTGGAAGCGAAAGCTGCTTTTTGAAAGATTTGTCTAAAGACTGCCAGAATTCTTTGGAAGCGAAAGCTGCTTTTTGAAAGATTTGTCTAAAGACTGCCAGAATTCTTTGGAAGCGAAAGCTGCTTTTTGAAAGATTTGTCTAAAGACTGCCAGAATTCTTTGGAAGCGAAAGCTGCTTTTTGAAAGATTTGTCTAAAGACTGCCAGAATTCTTTGGAAGCGAAAGCTGCTTTTTGAAAGATTTGTCTAAAGACTGCCAGAATTCTTCGAAAGCGAAAGCTGCTTTTTGAAAGATTTGCCTAATGAGTGCCAGAATTCTTTGGAAGCGAAAGCTGCTTTTTGAAAGATTTGCCTAAAGAGTGCCAGAATTCTTTGGAAGCGAAAGCTGCTTTTTGAAAGATTTTCCTAATGAGTGCCAGAATTCTTTGGAAGCGAAAGCTGCTTTTTGAATAAGATTTGCCTAAAGAGTGCCAGAATTCTTTGGATTGGAAGGGAAAATCATCTGAAAGAATTATCTGAAGAGCTTACTGTCAGCAAGACTTGTTTGAAAGAGAAGACTGCATCTGAAAGAATTGCACACCCAGTTTCTTCAAATAAAAGTAAAAGTTTACTGACGTCTTCCTCTGCTGCCGGTCTAATTTTGTAAAAAATTTCCAAGAAAATCTGTCTCTGCCTCTAAAACTGAGAGGATCTTAAAAATGTACAAACTATCTAAAGTTTTATGCACTCATTTTGAAGAACCGTCTTGTTTCATCTGGAATTGTGTAAGCGCGCCCGCGCGTAACGCTCGTAAGAATTCGGTTGCATTTGGGTAGCTTGTTTAGGCCGAAAACATGTCGGAATGGTTGGAAGAAAGTGAGAAATTGATAGAGCTTGTCAATCGTTACCCTTACATTTACAATCCGAAGCTCAAAGATCATAAAGACACGGTTAAAGTGAACAACTCGTGAACAACGATTTCGAAAGAGATGGGCTGGGATGGTGAGCTTGCACATCTAGTTTATTATAGCACAAAATAGGTGCATAGATTTAGTCGACGACTGCATAAAGCGATGGAAGGCACCAAGAATTGAGTTTTGCGCTGAGAGGAAAGCTCGAGAGCCACTGTCCGAGCCAAGTTTAGGAAGAGGCATTTTCTATCTATCTTTATCATAGATTATCGCATTTCTTATTTCGCAAGTGTGAACGCTCGGCTTTAGTGCAGACGCCTTATTTCTTATTTCGTAGTGTGAACCGGGCTTAAGGCACCAAAATTTCCTAGCTATATTTCACTGCAATGCTCAACAGTTCAGCCAAATGTGTTTCATACCAAATTGTAAGGAACTGATAGCGCTACAATATTCTTAAATAAAAAATATAAAACGGCTAAGTGGGGGTTGCACACGAGCTAGGGGGCCTGGTCAAAAATTTTTTTCTCCAAAATGAAATTCGATCGTTGATTCTTAAAGTACTCCAGAAGTTACCTAGAAGCCCCAATTCTCAGTCCAGAACTCAAGTTCGTAGGCCAGAAATTCCAATAAGAAATTTTGGTGCCTTACAAAAACTGAAAATTTTGATCATTTTTCATCATTGAAGGTACATTTGACCGCAACTCCACCGTTTAGTCAATGTGTTCTACACCAAATTTCTGAAACCAATATTCTGAAATAAAAATAACTGTTAACGCTGGGTTCCAGACGAGCTAGGGGGTCACAGTGGGTCGAAAAAAATTTTTCCTCAAAAATGGAATTCTATCGGTGATTCTTAAAGTACTCCAAAAGTGACCCCAAAACCCGAATTTTTAAATCCCGACTCTGATTAGTGCACTAGAAATTCGGTTGTGAAATTTCGGTCCCGTAGTTAAGCGGACCGATTTTCCGAGGGCCATATCTTGAGCGTGGAGCGTCGAATCGGGGTATCCTTTGCGGTGGTTATATAGCAAGTCATTTCAACTTCGATTGGTGCAGTTTTGTCCAGCCCATCCGTCACTGCAGTTGCAGGAATATCTATGCCAGGAGAAGGCATCATCAATGCACGTTCCATTATTTGCGCACGGACTGTGGTTCTCACATTTGCGTTGGTAGTTGAAAGCTGAATCATCTAAAACAACAACTAACATTTATGCATTTAACATGCATTTTGCGAGAAAGTCAACTTAGCTATAAGGGAAGGCCGTTAAGCACTTTTTTTTCGCGGCTCCGGCTGGTATCCAAATATGTTAAAATAGATGTCAAACGAACACCAACGGTGCATGTTCGAACATTGGGGACCCCCTAGAACCTGAGCTGTACCCCCCCAAAGTTGGGTCACCAGCCACTTTTCGGCCCTTTTCTCGACATTTACTCAAACGATCACCATTCACTCGTTTCTCAAGATTCGGATTAGGCGTGCCCATGGTTGGATAGCCCTGACAGTTGCCTTTCAGATGCTGCACACAACGATTCCGGAACGTAACCGGTTAGCGAGATATTCTCCGAAAACTACGAAATTTAGCGAAATTCCGACTCGATTTTTTTCCGAAAAATCGCTGTAGCTTCTGCCATATATGCGGGGGCAAGCTGATTTTCGCTAAAAAGATAAAACGCAAAATTCCAAACAAAATTAACCTATTTCGGAGGCAAATTTTTGGGGGTGGGGGGGTGTTTTGCAATTTGAAGCCAGTCAAAAAAATTTTTTTTGCTCAGAATTATAAACAAACACACTATTCTGGTGCAGTTTTACCCGCTGATTTCGAATATGAACTCGGTTTGGCCGGATTCCTTTTGGTTCGGGAGAAATTTGCATCCAAATCTTCGAGTGGCTGTATTTCTAAAGTGGCACTGTTCATTAGCATGAGCAAGAATCATGCTAGAAGGCAGTTTTTCTTATGTAGTTTTTGATGCTGATTCTGAAGATAATCATATTTTTTATCTACGTTGAGCAGTTCTGAAGATATGGGCATTTTGAGAATTTGCGAACAAAACCGTTGCAGTTGGTATGCAGTGGTGGTTCGAAATGTTGCTCAATTCTGTCATATGCTAGATACGGAGCCATGGAATTAGCATCACCTAATGCAGTTTTTGCCGCTGATTATGAAAATTACCTCTATTTTTCAATCGGACGGCTTCTGAGTGAGTTACTTAGGCCTGGTGCCCTGTCATCCACATTATAAGAAATTTATCAAACAGGTGCGTGAAATAGTAACTGTTATATGCAGTTTTCTTCGCTGATTCAGAATATGACCTTATTTTTGCGCTACAATGACCTTGTCACGAGTTATAGACCTCTAAAATTACGTCAATATCCATGCTTTCAGGAGTGGTAATCTGGAAATAGATAGTAAGTGCTTTGGCACTTGTGAAGCGAATTATCTATCAAAAATAGTGTATCCGACCTATTTTGAACTGCTGGTTTCAAAAATGACCTTACTTCTGCTCTACAAGCCTTTCATTTTAAGGTTCTGTCATATTCTTGTGAAAGAAGTGCAGAAAGTTGTATCTTAAAATCAATAGCTTGTAGAGCAGAAGTAAAGTCATTTTTGAAACCAGCGGTTCAAAATAGGTCGGATACACTATTTTTGATAGATAATTCGCTTCACAAGTGCCAAAGCACTTACTATCTATTTCCAGATTACCACTCCTGAAAGCATGGATATTGAAGTAAATTTAGAGGTCTATAACTCGTGACAAGGTCATTGTAGCGCAAAAATAAGGTCATATTCTGAATCAGCGAAGAAAACTGCATATAACAGTTACTATTTCACGCACCTGTTTGATAAATTTCTTATAATGTGGATGACAGGGCACCAGGCCTAAGTAACTCACTCAGAAGCCGTCCGATTGAAAAATAGAGGTAATTTTCATAATCAGCGGCAAAAACTGCATTAGGTGGTGCTAATTCCATGGCTCCGTATCTAGCATATGACAGAATTGAGCAACATTTCGAACCACCATTGCATACCAACTGCAACGGTTTTGTTCGCAAATTCTCAAAATGCCCATATCTTCAGAACTGCTCAACGTAGATAAAAAATATGGTTATTTTCAGAATCAGCATCAAAAACTACATAAGAAAAACTGCCTTCTAGCATGATTCTTGCTCATGCTAATGAACAGTGCCACTTTAGAAATACAGCCACTCGAAGATTTGGATGCAAATTTCTCCCGAACCAAAAGGAATCCAGCCAAACCGAGTTCATATTCGAAATCAGCGGGTAAAACTGCACCAGAATAGTGTGTTTGTTTTTAATTCTGAGCAAAAAAAATTTTTTTGACTGGCTTCAAATTGCAAAACACCCCCCCCCCCACCCCCAAAAATTTGCCTCCGAAATAGGTTAATTTTGTTTGGAATTTTGCGTTTTATCTTTTTAGCGAAAATCAGCTTGCCACCGTATATATGGCAGAAGCTACAGCGATTTTTCGGAAAAAAATCGAGTCGGAATTTCGCTAAATTTCGTAGTTTTCGGAGAATATCTCGCTAACCGGTTACGTTCCGGAATCGTTGTGTGCAGCATCTGAAAGGCAACTGTCAGGGCTATCCAACCATGGGCACGCCTAATCCGAATCTTGAGAAACGAGTGAATGGTGATCGTTTGAGTAAATGTCGAGAAAAGGGCCGAAAAGTGGCTGGTGACCCAACTTTGGGGGGGTACAGCTCAGGTTCTAGGGGGTCCCCAATGTTCGAACATGCACCGTTGGTGTTCGTTTGACATCTATTTTAACATATTTGGATACCAGCCGGATCCGCGAAAAAAAGTTGCTTAACTTTTCTAAGTTGACTTTCTCGCAAAATGCATGTTAAAACGGTGTGAAAGTGTTAGATACATCTGACTTGACACATGGCATATTGAAGCCATTCACAAGGGACATCCTGAATTGTTCGAATGCTTGGGAGAAACCGAATGCACTGGTGCAACGATTCTTTACTGCTGGCCAGCTGCGTCAGTTTCTCTCCAATGTAGCTTGACGGAGTGATCATTGCTGTGCCATTGTGGTGTGTGAGCCATTCAAACAGTTCAGACACATTCAGTGATGGTTTGGTTGGAGCTACGATGGTTACCTTCGGACTACCTGTAGTGGCGGTGGTACTCAATGATGCCAGTTCAAACATGGATTTTATACCTAACAAGATCCAAACGGTTCACCTAAAATACACAAAACAATCCTACCAAGCCAAACCCATCCACTGTTCAATGCATTTATCTCCAGTAGGTCAGCAACCATACTCTCACTGGTTACTTCAACCAAATGACTGACATAATACGGCCCAAAGTCAGTCAGAGCTACTCTGGAGCAATGTGCATCACTTTCCGTGAAGTTGTAGACATGGGCTGACGTGGTAGGGAGAATGCACGACTCTGTTGCGGCTACATGCTTGCCACCATGCTGTTTGCATCTGTCTGCCAAATTCTCCTCAGTGCAAAGGCCTGCGGATGGGTTGAACTTCTCGCTGCCTTGACATCGATGTAACTTCGGTTTACCTACAACGCAGCACAGCAACTAATCTGCTGAATCTGTATGACTGTTAAGAATGTCAGTCAATTTTATTGGCTACTACTAGTACTAGTAGGTCTGATCCGATCCGATCAGGCGAGGGGGCCGTACGATGTACAGCCCTACGATCAGACCTGCACGGTCCATTTCGTTACCCCTGATATCGTCATCTCGGACGTTTGCCCTTCTTTCACTGCCAAGCCACTCAAGCCTTGCTGTTGGGCGCCAGGTACTAAGAGAGTGCCTGGCGTGGACGTCATGGTGCCGGCAGCTCCCAACGGCCGCCCGGCCAAGTGGCCAAACCGGTATTGGCCTTATTGCTGGTTTCTCAGACGGCTCCTGACGTCGTTGATCTTCCCTCCAACGCGGCATGCTTTTTGGAGCGGCTTTCGGTGCAACGGCAGATCCAGTTGGTTCCCATTTTACCTACTCGCTGTAACCAGTTTTCGGTGGCCTGGGTGGAGCTTTATGCCGACGACCAACTCTTTGCGGCAAGAAACTTGCCCCGCCGAGTGGATGAGCGCACGATGTCGCGCACAGTGGCCATGTGGCCTAAACCACTACACCAACTGTGCCGGCACTAGTAGGTCTATGCATGCAGCGTGCTTTTTACATCACAGCCCTGCTGAATAGGTAAACAGTATTCCAAAACCATTTTCAACGTGATTTCCAATTTCTTCTTGAGTAATCGTCACTCACCAGCAGTGCAGCTGTAGAAATCAGGACTGGTAGATCCAATTTTGTACAATCCATCAGCTTTTCCTGCACAGTCAACACCACATGCATTGTCGTCAACAGCTCCGTGTGGGCAGAAACATCTCGCCACAAGATTTGTATCCGATACACACACCCTCGGAGGTTGACATGGATTTTCTTTTGCAGAGCAGGTGTCATCTGAAAACGCTGAACTCCTTGAAAATGAAAGAAAAACTGCTCACACTTACAGAACACTTCACAGATAGCCTGTCTGGAATTTTCTGAACACTGAACACTGTTCCACTGGTTGTCATCGGAAGCTCGATGCTCTAGGCAATCCCAAGGCTGGCTAGAAAGGCTCACCGGATTGAGTGCAGAGGGGACATTGACAGTGGCGTCAACAGCTAATCTATTGGTTGCGTCGAACCACCAGGCAAACTTCTCCATTGTAGAGTAGTTGCTGGGGATGCCAGTTCTACGTAAAGCTGAAATATTGGCTACTTCGATACTTTAAAAGTGACTGCACTAGACCCCGTATTCCCTGAATAAAATCGGTCAAAAGCTTCAAAAACACGTCTGCCTGAAACTACTTACAAACCCACCCATATGGAGATAGTGCTTGACAAGTCCACCAGAGGCGTAGTACTTGGCCACATCAGCCACAGCCAACACTATTTCATTAGTTCGCACTTGAGCTGGTCGACCAAACAGACCAGGAATGATGAACTGTTGAGACCTGTTTCGACAGGTCCAGAAGCTGGAGTACCAAGTTGAATACGCTTCAGATACGATAACACAAGCCTTCGTGGACATGAGATACTTTCCACCCAATTCACTGCACTTGCAGGCCAAGGAAGTGGCACTGCAGTTGAGGTTATCGCTGTCAAACACCTGATCAACTGCACACCTCTGCACACTGGCCACTTCTGTAAAAAAGAACACTGTTATGTGTAATTGCTCAGAATTCAATGGATTACCACTAACACACAGGAAGTAATGCTTGGAACAAACGCCCACTGGATACACTCCGTCAGTTTTTCCTGTGCAGTCAACACCACAGTTAGCGTCATTGACGGCTCCTTCTGGACAAAAACAGCGAGTCTGGTCAGCCTGATCTGCATAGCAAATTTTGGGCTCAGCACAGGGGTTTGAGAGGTCACACGAGTTGTCTGCAACAGTAGCCATTCATAAAACTTATGTACACGTCCTCACTTGCTGTCCGTCGGTTTTTCGGGAATCATAGCTTACGCACATATACAGAGGATTGGGATTTGCAACCTCCATTGGCAAGGGCCAACACGATGGGAACCTCAGCTCCCAGTAAAGAAAAGTCAATCACTAAATTGAGTTTGTCACTAAATTTATGAGTTTTGTCTCAGCAATCTTGAGATTCCATAAAAATTGAATATTACCGCCAGTATTCGAAAACTATTCTGCAAATCTCGATTTACAAGAAATCTTGTTTTACTTTATCAGAGGCATGCAAGTCGGAACGTACAAAGAAACTCGCAGGCCGGTGACGCTCGAAAACCACACTGAGTGTCTTGAAAACGATTTTTATTATAGGTTTTGAAGTAGACGCAAGCATCCCACGAGTTTTTGATCAGACTGTAAACACTGCTGAGCTCAGAGAATGTGGCCACTGCATTGCTGTTCAGAGCATCGAACCACCACTGGTAATCCTTCAAGTTGGTTGCGTTTCCATGAAGTTTACTACGCAGTGCTAAACGACAAAAAGGTACACACGTACTACACATGAACACAAAGTAATAAGATCATGTGTACCTATATAAGCGATATGATAATGTCCTCCATACGCCAAATCAGTGACAATTCTGGCCGCTTCAGGGGTTCTGGTCTGTGCCAACCGCCCCACGACTGACTGGATTCCAAACTCAGTAGCCTTATCAGCGCACCACTTGAAACCATTAAACCAATTGTACCGACCTTCTCTAGCTCTTATGCAGGAATGAGCCACTGCATCGTACTGTCCTCCTAGCTCCGTGCATTTGCATGCTAAAGCTGTGGAACTGCAACTCTTGTGAAATGGATCAAACACTTGACCACTTGGACACTGTTTCTCTGTCACTTCACCTGGAAAGCATATTGATCACTTCCGGAAGGAATGAACACCAACCTACTCACCCGACATGCATTCATAGAAATGTTTTGAGCAACCAGAAACTTCAAACAGGCCATCAGACTTGCCCAAGCAGGAAAGACCACAGTTGGCGTCGTTGGGGGCTCCGTCGGGACAAACGCAATGGTGTCTGAAATTTCTATCAGCCACACATTCTCTTGGTGTAACACAGTCATCGTAAAGTTGGCAACTGTCATCTGAAATGACACCTACTGTAATTGAAATGCCATGACGGAAATAAGAACGCACAGAAAAGTTCGCAAATTGAATACTCAAGGTTTCCACAGAATAGATTGCTCCATTTGTTGCTATCTACTTCATGTCGGATGCAGTCTTTCAGTCTAGTTTTAATCGATAGGCTTTTGACGTAAGCAGCTTCAGAGTCAGCGGGAGTTCTGGCGTTACTATTCTCCACATTCAGGTACCATTCATAGTCTTCCAATTTAGTGGCATTCCCAGGAACGCGCGCTCGTAGACCTGCAATGTCAATCTGCAGAATCGATTTTAGCGCTTATCAACAGCTTTCTTTTGGTTCATCACATGGAACACGTTTAAAAGGTTAAGAACACTTCATACATATTGTATACTTATGAGAATATTACCTAGAAAGGAATCAGAATGTATATTCCTTGAAGCTGTCGAAAGCTCTGCAGTTGTGAGGTGAGGCAGCCGACCAATAACATTATCCATTCCAAAATATTCTTTTGCATAGCCAGCGCAATGTTTAAATCCTGCCTGCCAAGTGCTCTTGTATTTCATGAACTCTTCTTTCCGAATAAGACAGGAATGCACTGAAGGCACATAGAACCCTCCCAACTTGTGGCAGTTGCATGGAAGAGTGACTGTTTTGCATTGGTGATAAAACGGGTCGAACTGGTCACTGCCGGAACATTGTTTTAGAGCTGCTTGGCCTAAATTAGAATTAAATTCAACAGTACGGTATCTACATTTTCAACGCTTCAGTAGTAGCAGGGGGTCCGCGGAGTCTGCCTCCACTTTACTTAGGCCGGCCACCGATCGCCCACCAAGACGATTTTTCCGACCTCCTCCGATTTTGCTGACAAGTATCAGAAAATTTTTACGATTTTTTTGAATTTCAATCACTAAAATCGCCTGTAAAACAGCACTTTTTAGCCGTAATTGATCCCAAATTAGTGATATTTGACGACTTATTATCGCAAAATTGCGATTTTTTACGATTTTTGAGCGTTTTTAGTACTTCACCTTCTTTAGTACTTTTTACATAACTTAACCTTTGTGAACTAAATTTTAGTAATTGAAAATTCGGCGCTGACAAAAAGAGACGTATGTTTGGTGTATCTGCCGAATCCAATCACGCTGCTTCCGATTTTCAATGCCAAAGCCAAACTCTGTCCCCAATCGGCGGATGACCTGTTAACGTGTATGACAGTCAGTCACCTAACGGCGTTTATGGTACTGGCACCCATACATGGTACCGGTCCAGCAGGACAACGCTCCTGCACACACCGCTAGGATCTGCCAGCAACAATGGAGCTTTGTTTTCAGAAGTCTTGAAACTTTCCCGCCTAAATTTTAATTTTCCCGCCAAAATTCTGACAATTTGCCAGACCCATTGGCCACCTACTCTGCAAATTTGGTTCAAATTGGCAGAGAATTGATTGAAAACGAGTAATTTTAGTGAACATCAAAATGTTAGCTTTGGAAATGGATAAATCCCGATTTTTTGCCAACTTTGAAAATCGGATTCTCGCGCGTACTTTGAGCGAGGGTTTTGAAACTTCTACATAAATTGCACTATATTGGGTCTATAAGCGGCCGTGATACCGGTATTTTTGCGAATACCTACCCATACCGAACCGATTCCTGGGTATGCCGAAAAATACCTACCCATACCGAACCGATTCCTGAAAATCCCATACCCAAACAACAGTAGTTGAGAGTAGTAAGCCGCGGTACGCTGGGGGGGCAGTGACGTCATCCGACGTCACTGCCCCCCAGCGCTCTTAAGACAGCGTCTTAAGATCAGGGCTTACTACGTCACTGCCCCTCAGAATTAGGGTTTGATTTTTGGCGGGAAATTCAAATTGCCCCCTCAGAATTTGGGGTTTGATTTTGGTAGAAATCAAAACTTTTGCTCGGGTGGGGTTCGATCCATCCACCTTCTGTTTCAGAGTCTAACGCTCTACCATCTGAGCCACACTATCAGTTAGAGTTAAATGTCTAAACGGTCTAGATATGTGTTGATGTTTGCACCCCCAGCTCTGACACAAAGTCTTGGTTGATAAATTTGCACCCCCAGCTCTGACACAAAGTTTTGGTTGGAAAATTTGCACCCCCAGCTCTGACACAAAGTTTTGGTTGATAAATTTGCACCCCCAGCTCTGACACAAAGTTTTGGTTGTGAAATTTGGTTGGGAAATTTGGTGGTTGAGAAGTTGGGTTTGATTTTGGCGGGAAATTCAAATTGCCCCCCTCAGAATTTGTGGGAGAAAGAACGTACTTACCGATTTCAGCTGACCCAACGAAATCACCGGTCAGACGCGAGACTGGTTCGGATTCAAATAGCACAAACCAGACCTCACGTCCTTCTGGTGGCCCTGAAGAGGGCCGTTGGGTTGGTTTATTGAATTTGTTGCTGTTTCAGGGTTCCGTCTTCTCGATCACGAAGGGCAGGCCGCGCAACTCTCGCTGGATAGCGAAGAACTCGTCGATGTAGAGGTCGGGGCACATGCCGGGCTGGTCGGGGTTGTCGTTCACCTGGAACAGGAAGAAGGAGGTATTATTCGATTTTTTTCAAAGTATGTACCTGCATGATCTTTTCGTAGTCGTCGATATGGCAGAAGAAGAAAAGCAGGCAGTGGTCGCCCAATTTGTAGGTGCCGATGGCCTTGTAGTCGGAGGCCTGCACGAACAGTCTGGTGGCCGCGACCTCGGAGCCGTCCACCATGTTGTTACTGTAGATCAGCTTCACCAGACCAGGGGTGTTGGTGGTGAGAGGCTTGACAACGGGGACATAGCCGAAACCCTCGGACTCCTGTCTACCGAACACAGCGTTCTGACGCACGAGCGGGTTCTGACGCACGAGCGGGGGGATAGAGCCGGACATGACGAATGCACAATGATCAAATGACCCAGAGTCTGCTCTTAAATAGGATGGAAGTTGATCTTAAAACGAAGTTGGTCTTAAGACCAACTCGGTCACGCCTGAACATGTTTATGACTCATCTAGTTTGTCTTAAGATCATCTAGCTTGTCTTAAGACCAACTCTGTCCCTATATAAGCCGAGACGTCTGTTCATTGTCATTGTTGTGCTTTGCAGTCTGCTAGTACGTTGCTCTACGATGGCTTGTGCTGTGGATAGCATCAACGGTGTGCGCAGTTGGGTGTCGGCGTTCAACGACCGAATGTACGTTCACCTCCAGCAGACGCCCCCTTCCGGTCAAGACAAGCGACGATTCTACTGCTGGCTGCTCGGTCCGGAGATGGAGACGTTGCGCAAATCGCTAACCCGCGTCAGCAAGAGTCAGGAGGTCGCCCAGCCCGAGGTCATCCGCACCACTCCCCGCGGTTTCCGCCTCCAGTTCGTGCGCAAGGAGAAGAAGAGCGAGAAAGGCGAGGAGAAGTTCGAGCTCCAGGTGGTCAATGACAGCACTCCCGACGCCCCGATCGCTGTCATCAAGATCAAAGACCTGAAGAACTTTATGGACAGCATGCGTGATCTGCTGAAAAAACACAATGCCAAATGATATATAAAGGACTTTTGAAAAAATAAAACTGTATTTGGAATGGAGTGGCAACATCCGTTTACTTGTTGTATTTGCGGTCCGACAAAAAGCGGTAAAACTGAGTGGGCGAAAAAATTCTTGCGCAGTGCAATAATTGTGCCGAAACCAGAAAAAATTATCTTTTGCTATAGCGAGTGGCAGCCCGGCTATCAGGACCTAAACAGTATACCGGAACTGGAGTTCTGCGAAGGACTGCCGGATATAAACGAACTGAAACGGACGCAAAATCAACCTAAGCTTATTATTCTGGACGATTTGATGCAAGAGTGCGCCAAAAATCAAGAAAACACAAAGTTGTTCACTCGGGGCTCTCACCACTGGAACGTGTCTGTGCTAAACATTCTGCAAAATCTGTTCTACACAGGTCTGAGAACGTCGAGAATTAACAGTCATTACTTGGTGTTGCTAAAGTGCCCGTCCGACCAGTTGCAAATTTCTACTTTGGCTCGTCAGCTGTACCCCGGACAGCATAAATACTTTCTGGAAAGCTATAAAGACGCCTGCAGTCAGCCGTACGGGTATTTGGTGGTTGACTTGACGCCTGAAAGTTGTGACGAGTTCAGACTTAGAACAAACATTTTCCCGAACGAAATCGGTTACGCCTATCTGCCAAAAGTATAAATGTCTGCCCGACTGAAACGAAACATTGATTTTCTACGCGTTCTGCAGAAAGCTACGCCGTCTCAGAGAAAAGCTATTCTGCAAACTTCTTCCAAAGACCTGATTATTTGCATCTGCGAAGTAATCGATAATATTCTGCGAGGTACCGTACGCCTGTCGCCTAAACAGAAAAACCAGCTGGCCAAATACAAAAACATATTGCGGCAGCTGGCTAACAAAAAGGACAAAGTTCAGACGAAGAAGAAACTTCTGGTTCAAAAAGGAGGTTTCCTACCGGCCGTATTGGCGCCCGTGCTGACAATCGCCGCGTCACTACTGGGAGAAGCGTTGCGTAAGTGATGGCTAGAAAAATGGCTTTGGTACCGCCGCAACTGTTGAATACGTTGCTAGCGCAGCAGCAGTTTAATCCGGGCGTGAATTACCTGAACAAGCTAGACCAGGACATGTCGTCCGTTTTGCAAAACCCAAATTTACCCGCCGACCTAAAACACAAACAGTTCACTCAGATGCGCCACCAGTACGGTAGTGTCAAAGAAGAGTTGCAAAAACCGCTAACTCTACCGATCCCTCCGTCGGCTCTGGAAGATATCATAGACAGTTTGCCAAAAAACGTGAAGAATAAAGGAAAGATTCTACTGCAACACATAAAGCGCAGCCCTAATATTGCCTGGGATGACAAAGGACAGTTGATATTGAATGGAACTGTTATTGAAAACAGCAACATAACTGATTTGGTTCACGATTTTGTGCGCCCCAGACGCAACAGAACGCACCCGGAAGGTTGGCAGCAATTCGCTAACGTATTGCAGGCTGGAAATGTACCCAGAGAGGCGCTAGCGGAACCGGCCAGACTGAGACAAGAAGAACCGTACAGCCCTATTAGAATCCGACGCCCCGAACGTGCTCAGACACTTTCACCGGCCGTACAACGCCTATTCGATACCGTAACTCCGATTGCAAAACGAAAAGCAGAAAGAAACGTCGGTCCACCTAAAAGATATGGCAGATGGTTGGAATGGGACTAATTGTGTGAATGAAAGTATTTTGCGCGATGTATTCTATAATCTCGACAGTCCCGCGTGTTTTGCTGGAGCGCAAGCTGTGTACAAAGAAGCTAAAAAACGTTCGAATAAAATTAAACTGAAAGATGTTCAAGAATTTCTGTCGCGTCAGGACACTTACACGCTGCACAAACCGGCCAGAAGAAGATACCCGAAAAACAAAATAATTACAGCCGGTTTGGACGTTGATTGGCAGTCGGATTTAGCCGATCTCTCTCGTCTGAAAAAGTACAACAGCAATTATTCGTTCGTTGTAGTGGTAATCGATGTACTAAGTCGTTATGCCTGGGCTATTCCGATTAAACGAAAAACGCCAGAGGAAGTTAAGAAGGCATTTGAGAAAATCTTTCAGGAGTCCGGCAGAAAACCGTGGCGCCTGTGCACCGACAGAGGACGCGAGTATACTGGTAAAGTGTTTCAGGATTTCCTACAACTACAGGACATACAGTACTTTAATGCCAACAACCCCGACGTGAAAGCTGCATTTGCCGAACGTTTTGTACGTACATTCAAAACCAGACTGTGGCGCTACTTTACCCGAATGAAAACATTGCGATACATTGAAATTTTGCCAAAAATAATCGATTCGCTAAACCGCAGTGTGAATCGGACCACCGGCTACCGCCCTATCGATATAACGGAAGAGAATGCCCAGCAGGTTTGGCAGAAACTTTACGGTCACCTGAAACCGGGTGTCAAACACAGATTTGCAGTTGGAGACATTGTCAGAATTCTTTGCGAGAAAACCAAACTGTCAAAAGGCTACATTCCAAATTACACTAAAGAAACGTTCACAATCGCCGAGAGAGTGGATAGCAGAAAACCTGTGGTGTACAGACT
This sequence comes from Sabatieria punctata, assembly GCA_030248155.1. Taxonomy (NCBI): domain Eukaryota; kingdom Metazoa; phylum Nematoda; class Chromadorea; order Araeolaimida; family Comesomatidae; genus Sabatieria; species Sabatieria punctata. Next base: position 106,139 of record JASANB010004257.1, read on the forward strand.
TAAAGATGCAGCCGATGAACCTATCGTTGGAGTTTTCTACGAGCCAGAACTGGTGCGAGTTGTTCCTAACGTCGGTCCCTACAGAGAGATTCAGTCTGTGCTGAAAACTGAAACGAGAAAAGGTAAACTGTGGCACAAAATCAAATGGAAAAACGAAAAGAAAATCAGTTGGATAACTGATGAAGAGCTAGTAACAGTATAAATAGTCTGGTATTTTGTTGAGATTTAGCCATGATGTCCGATTCCGGTAGCGACAAGTGGCATGTGTTTGGAAAACAACTGCCAAAATCAGAGATTGTTTTCTTTGTTCAAGTTATTCTGATTTACGTAGTGGTCATAACCAGCATTGTCAATCTGTCTCTGAATAAAGACGAAGGAAAACTGTGGACAGCTTTGCTCAGTAGTTCGTTTGGATATTTGCTGCCTAACCCATCGCTGAAGAAACGGCAGCAATGAGCGAGTTCTATCTAACAATTCCCAGCAATACGCACGTGGGAAACACAACTTGTGATTTTAGAGTGCAACTGCCCGATGTAGTGTCTCTGTCCGGCGGTTGGGATGTTGCATTGGCCCAAATACAGTACCCAAAGTCGTGGTACAACATTACAGATGAGAAAGACGGACGGGAAGGTTACAGGAAAAATACGATAAAGATTTCATTGAGAAATCATGGAATGCTGTTGCCAGTGCACCTACCGCCCGGTCAATACGACACTATCGACGAATTGTTGGAAATAATTGTTTACCAGACAGAAAAAGAAGCGCTGGAAGCTCGCAAAAGACTGAATAGAAATTTGAAAAATGATAAAGAGAGAGCTCTGTTTGCGCAACTTATCGAAGACTTGAAAACAATTCACAAACAGGTGCAATGGAAATTTCACCACCCTATAAAACGTGTGCAACTAGCGTTCGAGCAGAAATACATCTCCAAAATACGCCTGTCGCACCACCTACAGTATCTGATGGGATTTCAGTTTGATGACACGACTAAATACGGTAGTGAGAAAATTCTATCCAAGTACGCAATCGATATGCGCGGCGGTATCGATGCGTTGTACGTTTACTGCGATCTGGTGGAAAATCAAGTCATTGGAAACGTGCGAGCGCCGTTGTTGAGAATACTGCCTGCGAAAGGCAGGTACGGAGAAATCGTGGACCATGATTTTGTGGCCAAACACTACGTTCCAGTTCTCAAGAAAGAGTTTCAGAGTGTCAAAATAACTATAAAAGGTGACACGGGTCAGCTAATTCCATTCGCGTTTGGCAAAGTTATTGTGAAGTTGCACTTTAAGAAAAATGAGAACAATCTACTCTCCTGAAAACGAACGTTATTGGGCCAATTATTACACGCAGCAAGCGCTACAACACGGCGGCGCAGCATTTATCGGACTACCGTATCAGCGCGGTGCTGGATTGGGTTCTCTGTTCGGTTCAATTTTTCGTGCAATTCTGCCGGTCGCTAAATCTGTTGGAAAGACGGTCGGGCGACAAGCTCTAAGTACTGCCACACAAATAGGCGCCGATGTTTTGTCTGGACAAAGTTTGAAACAATCTGCAAAAACCAGAGGAAAACAAGCTGCTGCAAATCTGCTGAGAAAAGCGACCAGAAAGATAAATCAGAAAGGCCGTGGTTTGGGTGTTGCTCGCAAAAGAAAAACCACAGCCGCCCCTGCCGCCAAAAAGAGAGGCAAGAAAACTATAAAAGGAAAAGGAAAACGTCAGTCGTCAGTCAGAGATTTGTTCGGTTACTAGATGGCTAAACTAATCGACCAGCTCAGTGTTCCCAGTACAAAGACGGAGCTGAACTTGTTCGCTGTTCCTGCCACGCAAATAGCTATCGAGAATGGGTACTGGCACGCTGCCCGTCTGGTCAATTCGAACTCGGACACCGGGCCTTGGCGTTTTTGCGTTCAAGCCGACCCGCACTACTTGCAACTCAACAAGAATTATCTGTACATGAAACTAAAAATTCTAATGCCGGACGGTACAGATATCACGGCAGCCGACGCTGTCGCTCCGATAAATCTGTTGGGTAAAACACTGTTCAAGCAAATAAAGATTTATATCAATGGAAAACAGGCGTTCGACAGTTCTGACATGTACGCCTATCGTGCGTACTTGGAAACGGAACTCAACTACGACCACGGCGCTAAAATCAGTCAACTCTCCGCGGCCCTGTACCAAAAAGACAGCCCAGCTAATCTAGTGGAAAATGTGAACAATAGAGGTTTCGCGGCCAGGCGTGGCTGGTTCTTTAACGCTAATGAAAACAGAGTGGTGGAGCTGATGGCACCTATACACGCAGACGTGCTAATGTCAGACCGTTTGATGCTGGACAATACCGAAATTCAGCTGGAGTTGCACAGAAATCCCGACAGTTTTGCTCTGTTGTGTTTTGATGCAGAGCCTCAGCAGTACAAACTGCAGATTCGAGACATGGTGTGGTACATACGTAAGGTGGAAGTCATGAAATCTGTACAGGTGGGTTTGGAAGCTACGTTGCAGCGCCATATGGCCAAGTACCCTATTAGGCGCGTTCAGATGAGACGGCTGCATATCGCGGAAGGACGCAGGTCTACTCCTTCCAATACTCTATTCAACGGCCAAATACCTCGGCGTTTGGTGATAGGGTTCGTTGATTCGGATGCTTTCTACGGAAACTATCAGAAATCACCTTTTCTGTTCAAAAACTACTCGATGACGTCTGCTAAAGTGTCTGCTGCTGGAGTAGTGTACCCTAGAGAGCCACTTACGATGAATTTTAACGGGAGCGAGTTCGTAAGGCCGTATGTACAGTTGTACGAAAGTTTGGGCAACTCTAAAGATGACACGGGCAACTACATTTCGCTGTACGATTTTAAACACTCTCACTGCCTGCTGGTGTTCGATCTAAGCCCGGATGAACAAGACGGCCTTCACTGGCAGCTCATACGCGAGGGAAGCACTTCGGTGGAGATACAGTTTGGAGAAAACATACCGGCCGGAGGCATAGAAATGATTTGTTACGCCGAATTCGATAATATGCTGAGTATCGACCGTCAACGTACCGTTTATTTCGATTACACTGTGTAAGTCAAAATAAATCTTTGTCAATAGACCAAAACGCACTGCCGACAGCTGCACCAAACTCTTTCTTCCACACCTCATCAGTCTGAATCAGATAGAAGTTGTCTTTTTGCAAAAACTGGAACGCATCTTTGTCTGTGACACTGCTACCTGGCTCCAACTCGTAAACGGAATCCCAGAAACTGCGACAAATGCGCCATTTAGCTTCGTTGTTGATTAGAGCTGCGGCTCTGTCTCCGTAATCGGCGATTGCTTTCTCCAGGCTGGTGTACTCGGTACACGTGTGGGGTTTGTCTTCCGGTCCTGCACAGTCTGAGTAGCACGCACAACACCGATTTTGAATAATCCATTTAAGTTTCTTCTTCAATTCGCCCAAGTAGGCCGTTGTGAAAATGGAACGCAATATCTTTTGCATTTCCTCATCATCATCTTTCCAAACAGTCTTTAGAGAAAGCAGTAGTGAACTGCCGGGAAACATTACGTAAACTCTCTGGCAATCTGGTCAACAATAAACTGTATGTCAACCAGCTCGGTATTTATACTAAATCTCTTGTTCACAAAATTCAAGACCAAAGTGTCATTCTTTACAAAGTCTGAACTGAATTGGTCGATAATAGTTTTTAGTGGAACGCCTCTGCACCGAAAATACAGAAACAGTATACAGTACTGTCCGCAAACCGAGGTAAGTGGAGTTTGCAATTGTTTAGCGTTGTACTGCCACTCCACACAGTTCTGGTTCAGGTAAGACTTGAGAATCGGTTCTCTGCCATACGAATCGAAGTAATCTCCGAAACCTTCTTGGTCTATGTAGAGCGCAACCCAATGTTTTCCTGGTTTGGATTTTGGGTCTGTGTTAATTACAAAAGCGGCGGGGTGTGGTGGATTTTTCGGCAGGCAGTCTGAAGGGTAAACACCGCAGAAGATTGGTGCTATTTTCGGGTCGCTTTTGCAAACAGATGCAATTTTCCTGGTATTCATTTTTATTATCACAGAATAAATAGCAGAGTCCAGCTCAGAGAATCACCTCACAAAACAGCTCGCATAAAACAGAGCTCAGCTCGGCAGAGACAGTCCGTACAAGTCATAAGAGCTCAGCTCGACACAAGTCAGTAACCGAACGGCACCGTTTCGCCGCTCGGCAAAACGGCGCGTTTGTCATACACAACAGAATACGTTTTTTTGGTGGTTTTAGTCACGATCTTGCGCCCCTGTGTCCTTTCGATTCTTTGGATCACCACGTCCACGGTCTCCTTGGCGCCCGACTGGATGAAGAGCAGCACCAGTTTCTTGAGTGTTTTGAAGTTTAGTCTGTTGGCGGTTGTGGCGTTGAGCGAGAAACCCCGAATCTTCACCACATCTGTGAATTTGCCCTCCTTGGTGGACCATATGTGTAGACCGTACTGCTTGGGGCCGCCTAAAACATACGTACATACAGAGTGAAATGTAAAAGTGAAAACTTACCAGAGACGAATTCGCTGATGTAGCTGCCGGGGCCATAGCAGCTGAGCTCGTCCGTCATGTCGCCGAGAAAGTCGCCCGTTGGTGGCTGGTAAACGTCCTGAGGCCGGGAGAGGTAGATTATGGAGTCTGAAATTAGAGAAATTAGACACCAAAAGTAAACAAACCAAATACCTGTGTCAAAGTACAGAACTCTCTCTTGCAACGGCTCGATGTGGCTGTAGAGCTTGAGGCGCGCTTGGGCGGTGGTGTACGCGGCGATTACGCTGTTGGTGTGCGGCAGGGCTTCTACGAAATCCTCCGCCTTCTTGTAGTTGACGGCCACCAAGGCCTCGCTGATCAGTCGCACGGCAGACACCTCGTTGGCTGGGTCGCAAACTGTGTCGAAGTAGCTGGCCGGCTCCGTAAAGTATTCCAGCTGGCCCAAGTTGTTGCGCTGGCCGAACTTTCCCCAGAAACTGAAACAAAAATTGTTTATGCAAAGTAAACAAAGTAAAAAACAAAACCTGTTCAGGCACAGCTTTGCCAATTGTCTGAGCGCTCCGTTCTTTTCTATTTTGGCCGAGTCCAGTAGAATTCCCTCCGTTTCGTGGTAGTCATGTACGTACTGCTGTCTGTCGGCCTCCGTCTCGACCCAGTCGGGCCATCCCGACGCCTCCTGCTTGATTTTGAGGAAGGTGTTGATGTAATCGGTGAACAGGCCCGTTTCCGAATCAATGCCATCGTACTTGGACCAGTTTTCGTAGTGCCACACCTGTAAAATAGAAATGTACTGCTGTAAAATCAAATAATAACTTACTTCAGAAATATCCAGAACTGTGTAGCCGAGTTCCAGCGCTTTGTACAGTTCGATGGTGCACCAGGCACCCCAAAACGAACGCTCCTCTTCCGTGTGCTGGCAGGTTTCAGACTGACGCAGATCCACGCAGAGTTTGCAGAGGGGGAAACAGAGTTTGCCACCGGAGCGGAGTGGCAGCACGGGATGCAGCAGACGTCTGGGCGGCAGCACTCTGCACTTGATCAGACCCTTGTACGGTTGAGACGTGGCAGTCACCGGTCGGAAGTTGTCTGTCAGAACAGAAGGGTGGCCCACTGGGAACTCGCCGTTCTTGCACACCCACGGGTAGAGACTGAAACAAAATTAGTTTAGCACAAAATCATTGTATTTACAATGTACCTGCAGACGTCTATGTAGTGAATTTTTTCGCCGTCCTTCGCTTTGTGATACAGCTTCGCGGCGTTGGTCCGGCCTCCGTAGAATGCCTCTCTGGGGTCCATCGGCTCTGGCAAGTTGACCGACTGGAAGAAGGCGCGCATATCGGGGTCCCTCTTGAGCATAGCATCCACTGCACAATCCCACACTTCCTCCACTCGGTAGCCTTGTCTTTCCAGGTATAGCCGTCGCTCCACTGTGCGTTCGTAGGCTTCTTGTGCTGTCAGTCCAGTGAACAGAGTCTTCTGTCGGTCTTTGAAGCAGTCCTTGCAGCCGTGGTAGACGCAGCCGTGGTAGGAGTACACTTGTTTTAGGTCTTGGCCGTGAACTGAGCGCAACAGGCCGTCCACCTTGTAGGGGCCGACTCGGAATTCTCCCTGGTTGTGCGCATGTTGTATGTACTGCTCTCGCTCCGCCAGCTCCTGCTCTTCAGAGTACCACTTCAGGTACTTGATGGCCTTGACACTTTGTCGTTCTTCTTTTCGGTAGCCTTTGTCGGGAACGATGCCGATGGTGTCTGGCTTGAGGAAATTGCGCCGGAAAACCAGGTTGCAGGCGGAGGCGATGGTGATTGCTTGGGCCAGAGGGTCGATAAAGGTGATGCCCAGAAAGTCGTCGCGGAACTTCATACAGCCTTGGGCCAGTACCAGTACGTCGGCCTTGCAGTACTTGACGAGTTCTCTCTGTAGGTTGAACTGGCGGCCTTCTTCTTCCATCTCTTGCTTCTCCTGGTTGTACCACTTGTAGAACGCGTCTCTGTCCTTGGGCTTCAGGTTGCCCGGTCCGTAGAAGTAAGCGTCTGGCAGTGGTCCTTCGTAGTCCCAGTTGTCGGCCTTGTTGAAAAAGTGGGGGAAATGGCCCTTGCAGGTGGTCAAACCGAAGGCTTTTGGTATGGCGCTGAGTGGCATAGGCAGGAAGTTTAGGCTGTCTATCACCCGGATCTTGACGGCTTCCAGCTTGAGGATTTCCAGACCACGGGTGATCAGTTCCGGTTTCACGGACTGTTCATGCAGGTAGTCCAGTAGAAACTGGCTGTCGAAGCCTCTGGCGTTGTGTGCTACCGCCGTACAGCCGATGTTCTCCTTGCTGTAGAGGTATTTGCAGAAGGCGTTTCTGGAGTCAGGGCCGAGGAACACCTTGAATTTGTCGGCGCCGCACCGGCGACAGGGAGCTTCGGGCGCCGTCTTGCACTGATCGCACACCTTGAGTGAAACGCAGCAATTGACCTGGTGCTGCAGTACATGGCCGTAATCGCTCTCGCCCACCTCCGTGTCTTGCGTTGTCTCGAAATCGAAGTAAATGAAGCAGGGCGGCGTTTTCTCTTCTTCCGGGTCTTCGATGGTCGGCATGTAGCATCGGTGGTTGATCGGGTCCACTTGTTTCTGGCAAACTGGGCACTGAGACATTCCACACTGGTGTTGGCCACGGGTGTTTCGGTCGATCGTCACGCCGCACTGGGGACACCGTTTCATCCTTTCACAAGTTGTCTTCACTTTCATTCTCTTATTGCCGTTCTCTTGGGCTTCTTGCTTGTGGTTGTCGAAGCAGTCCTGGCTGACAAACAGGCGGTTGCAGGCGTTGCACTTGATCCAGTTCTCGAAGAGGCAGGGCTGTCGGTTGAGGCAGGCGCGACACATGGAGGAGCACTTGTGGTCTTCTTTGTGGTCGTAGGCCTTCTCGCATGGCTCGCACCAGTAGGAGTAATCGAAGAAGGCAGCCATGGCTGTGATGATGCAGAAGTGGTGCTTGTAGTGGAACAGGTGCACAACTTTGTCCGAGTCGACGTTGCCTTCGAATACCTTGGCGCAGTAGGCTTCTTTGGACCAGCACTTGAGTTTGTACTCGGGGACTGCTCTCTGCAGCGCTTGCAGCTGCTCGATGTCGCAGGGACCGCGGTGATCAGCCAGACCGGCTTGCTCCATCAACGCTCGAGCCCGGTTTCTCTGCAGGTAGTCCCGATGTCTGTCACCATCCCTTATTCTTTTCCATTCGCGCTTCTTCTGCTCTGACTGGTCTTTCTCCAAGCGGGCGATTCCGATCACTATGGCTCTAGCCAGACACAACTCGTCCTTGTTCTGAACTTGGTAGAAGCAGCTCCCGTGTCCCGTCGTCCTCTCGGCGAACCACTCGCTGAAATTGCCTTTGAACGCGTGTCTGCCACTGCCGGCCGGGGTAGCGATTCTGGTGAAGAGCACCGAAATCTGCGAGTCCAGGGAGAACGTTTGGCGAGACTGCAGGACTTTCTGGATAGTATTGAGGATTTTATCAACGGACATTTGGCTCTGGCGGCGGAACGGGATGAGGATAGGTTGTTCTAGGCCTGGGTGGTTGATCTGCAGGCCGACTCGGTCGGTAGGCTCTCCATCCGCAAAGGCGCGGTCCAGCAATCTCTGAAAACACGTTTTTGTCTCAATAAATGGGACACGTTCTGACTGCAGTGTCTAACTGACTGGCTACGTACGTACTGTAAACACACACTCTATGTACTTTACCTGACTGATCTATGTACACACACTCTATGTACGTACTGTACCTGACTGATCTATGTACACACACTCTATGTACGTACTGTACCTGACTGATCTACGTACGTACTGTATACACCAATTCCCTAACGTACGTACATACACACAGCCTGTACCTGTTACACTAAACCCCTGATCGACACTCTATGTACGTACATACACACAGTCTGTACCTGTTACACCCTTAACTGTACTGTACACGAAACCCCTGACTGATTGTATTACACACACTAAACCTGTGTATGTATGTTAAGTGGGAAGTCTGGGGGAAAGTGGGTTTTTGGGGGGAAATTTAAAAAAAAAAAATTTGGGGTGGGGGGGGTGGGGGGGGGGGGGGTCCAGCAGATCTCTGACACTGTCCAGGTCTCTGAAGACGAGCTCGAACTGGGTGCCGGTGGTTCTGAGGCGTTTGACCGCTACTTGGTGCGAGGCGCTGATGTCTGCGTGCGCGTCTATGTCGATTTCGGGGGCATCTGGCTGACCTCCGTGCTGAGTGGCTAACGTCCAAATCTCATCGTCCTCCTCCTCATTGACTGGCTGAAATGTACGGTAGTTACTTGCATAAATTAAGACACAATTAGCTTACTTCCGGCTGACCGACCGAGCCTTCTCCAGCGGAGGCAGGGCTGCGCACTGAGGGCTCCTGAAACAAACTTTCTAATTATAAATTCAAAATTGTAATTAACACACCTGACACTGTCCACGAGGGAGTGAAGCTGAGGAGAGAGAGAGGCAGAGATAGCTTCCAAAAGCGACATTCCAATAACAAGCAATCCCATAGGAATGAGTTTGTTCCCACTTCGGCTCCCTTTATAGCGAGTTCGTATGCATACCAAGTTCAC
>JASANB010004259.1:0-35642 GCA_030248155.1 Sabatieria punctata
AACACATAAAATAGTAAAATAAAAATCCACCAGTAAAATAACAGTAATGACGCACGCGTAACCTTAAACAAGAGAAAATTAAAATACTTCCGGAAGAGAAGCAGCTGACAAGAAAAACGACAGAAATGTGAAGAGAAAATGTGGTAATATCGAATCGGCGCTGGGGGAATCGGCGCTCGGCGCTAATTTTTGATTTGTTGCGTGAACATCTAAAATACTAAGAAGCGCGAAATCTAAATTCTTCTGTTGCGTGAACATCTAAGATACCATAGCCAGCGCGAAATTTAAATTCTATACTTCTAGATTGGTGTGTGGGACGGTCCGAAACAGTTTTCTGTCCGTTTTCATTCTGCTCTCGGTTCATTCACTTGCGCACCGCATTGCTCAGAGTGCAAAAGATTTAGCTATGTGTGTGCTCACACACTGGCAACTGCTGAGAAGTTAGGTGGTCTTTGCCAGCATGTCACCGATTTGGCCGAGAAATTAGCCAGTGAAGATGTGAGTAAAGCGGTCAGTGCTACTGCTTATGAGCCTGTAGCCGGAACGAAGCCTGATCACTACCGTCGAAAAGGAGGCGCAGCGTCAGCCGGAGTTCCCCGACCATCGGAAATCGGCTGTTCAACACAGGTTCGAGGTCAAAGAGCCGTCACAATGAGCGAATAGTGGGGTCTTGATAAGCCAACAGAGTCTCAGCTAGCTTCGTTGAATCAAGCCTCTGCTGTCTTACGACGGAGTATCACAATGACAAGGAATTTCAGTTGGTTCGACTTGTCGATTTCTGGCAGCGCTACAGCACAGCTAAGTGCAAGCATTGCAGTCAAGAATTCAGCAAGCGAGATGTTCCGCCTGAGAATGTTGCATTCGTGCACTGGGAGCGATACGAGTTCCGCGAGCAAGGCCGATCAGTGTATTCCAAGAGCACGATGAGCCCGCACTGATTCACTGTTACTGTTACTGTGTGCCATGTTACTGTTGAGCCTACAGTTGGTAGGTATACCTGAACCTGAAACCTGGGTATTAACCTGAAAATTGTGAACCTGAACCTACTTGAAAATAAAAGTACTGGATCCTGGATACGCCACTGCTTTTAGCACGCCCATCCACAACGCTTATTGGCCAGTGCCATGCATGCCATCATGATGGCAGAAGTATAAATCTGCCGTAAGGCTGTCTGTATTATGTAGAAGGGGAACATGTTAAACTCGCGCAGCTGTTACGGATGTATAACTCGATATTTTAGCCCAAGCGCAATCTTTTCCCGCATTAGCGCTACCGTATTTTCTCGCCGAGCGCCGAGCGCCGATTCCCCCAGCGCCGATTCGATATTACCGAAAATGTTCGTAAAACCGCAGCGGAAGAAGAAAAGCGGAAATTCTAGGCGGTTACTAAAATTCGCAGCTCGCAGCCATTCGCAGCTTCGCATCCCAGTCGCACCCGTTCGCATCCGTCGGGCGCCAACTCTAAAACATCGATGCGAAGAAAAAAGAAGTAAATAGAAAAAAGTTTTCCGACCTCTTTTTCGGTATTCCTCTTGGGTTTCCAGCAGAGAGAGGCTGTTGATGTATATTTGATGTGTACAAAGTCTTGCATTAAATAAAAGATGAGGCGGTCACGTCAACAAGTGCAACGTGGTTCTCCACGATCACAGTCTAAGCAAACGACTGTTGACGCTAGCTTCAACATAGTCGAAGAAGGTACTAAATAGAACCTCCATAAATGGCACACTCACGGTGACCTTGAAAGCGTCCCAACTAAGCAAAAACCGGCAAAAGTTTATTAAACGTCCTATTTATAGAGGGTCACGGCCGGCGTGGGGGAAGGGGGTTTTCCGTCAGGTGGGTGGTTGTTGTTGTTGTATCTACCCAGGAAACTGCAGCTAACAGGAACCATCTGCGTTCCCGGGAAAGGTGTTACCATTTTGGGACTAGCCAGGGTCGACCTGGGGCCGTATTTATAGTCCACTCTACATTGACCCCGAAGGGTATGCAGAGATGCCCCGGAGGCGGTAACATTGGACCCCTCAGGTGGGTGGTCGAGGGTGGTTTCGCCCAGAGGGGGGTCCAAAATTCAAAAAGCTCCAGAACGCGTGGAAATGCGTTTTAGCTGGTTTTTTCAATAAGGAGGCTAAAAATCGCAATTTTAAGCTGCCAAATAGCGTTTTAGTAGAGCTAAAACAAGCAAGAAAACGATAAAAAGGGCTTCCAGAAACCTCCGATTCCTCTTAAATATCAGCGGCGGAAACGCTCTTATGAAGGCTCTACTGTTTGCAGTGACAATAAGTAGTAGTTTGTACGGTCTAATTATGCTATGACGCATTCTGTTAATGCATGCTGTTACACATCTGTTTCCGCGCTCTCTTATCTGTCGTAAGCTTTTTGTCATGAGGTTTTTCAATAGCTCTTTATTCGCGCTGCCTGGCTCCAGCGAGAGTGTGTATGTTTCCTACATCTGTGTGCTAAAGTGCTAAATTTGGCTGCTACCGGACCTTGTGTCTCTTCCTTCTCTATAGCAGTTGGCTACTCCTAGACCGAAAGGACGAAAAGTTACAACAACAACAACAACAATGATTTGGACTCAGCCGATTATTTTAACGAAAAAAAGCGGGCCGGGCCGAAAATTCCGCCCCGAGCGCATCCCTAGTTCGATTTAATGCGAAATTTTAGGCCCAAAATTTGCCAGTTTCAGTTAATAATAATAATTGCTTTTCCCCTAAAATGTTAGGGGTAAATACATACATGTAGTTGGGGGGGAATGGGGGGGGTATTTCCCCCCCAGGCCCGATTTTCGGAGAAAATTCCCCCCCAGCCGGATTCTGGGGGGGGAATTTTTTGAAACCCTATTTTGGGTTTGTAAACCTGCAAACAGGGTTCCAGAAGCCCTGATTAGGGTTTCAGAAACCCAACTTGGGTTCCGGAGCCCTACTTTGGGTTTCAAAAACCCTAAATAGGGTTCCGAAACCCTGTTTTGGGTTACTGAAACCCTAAATAGGGTTCCGGAACCCTAATTTGGATTACTGAAACCCTAAGTTGGGTTACTGAAACCCTAAATAGGGTTCCGGAACCCCAATTTGGGTTACTGAAACCCTAAGTTGGGTTACTGAAACCCTAAATAGGGTTCCGGAACCCTAATTTGGGTTTCTGAAACCCTAAATAGGGTTCCGGAACCCTAATTTGGGTTACTGAAACCCTAATTTCGGTTACTGAAACCCTAATTTGGGTTACTGAAACCCTAAATAGGGTTCCGGAACCCTAATTTGGGTTTCTGGAGGACCGAAATAGGGTTCCGGAACCCTAATTTGGGTTACTGAAACCCTAAATAGGGTTCCGGAACCGTAATTTGGGTTTCTGGAGGGCCGAAATAGGGTTCCGGAACCCTAATTTGAGTTACTGAAACCCTAAATAGGGTTCTAGAACCCTAATTTGGGTTTCTGGAGGGCCAAAATAGGGTTCTGGAACCCTAATTTGGGTTTAAAAATCTCTAAAGAAGGTTCCAGAAATGCATTTTAACTGTATTATGTCGAATAAAATGGTTTTTTTGCACGTTTTAAAGCAAAATTAGCTTTTTTTGCACATTTTAAATTAAAAATAAGGTTTTTTCCACGTTTTACAGCAAAAATAGGGTTTTAAACGGAATTTTTGCACTTCAGACAGGATTTTTACCCCATTTTTAGTCCTCAAAACCCTGTTTTGAGCCCAAAAAAAGGTCGCTGAAACCCACTTATGGACACCAAAAAAAGGTCGCTGAAACCCCCTTTGGGCATAGCCCTGAAACCCTATTTTGGATCAGAAAAATTCCCCCCCCAGCCGAAAACCCAGCTACATGTATGGGTAAATACACTGCCAGGCTTCCTTCCTCGGTTTCTGCAGCATTGCATATGTCGTAGGGAGAAAGGGAATTCAGGGAGATTCGGAATCTCCCTAGGGAGAAGTGGAATTCCGTCTCTCCCTAGGGTTTTAGAGAATGTGACCTCTATTCCCTCACTCCCTAGGGAGATTCGGAATCCGCCCCGCGCCCCATAAAAGGTCACTCTACTTGGTCGCTCTTTTGCCTTCAGGCTCTAACGAGAACAACTTTTACAACCTGTCCGTTTGAGTGGTTCAAAGGTCTCAGTCTCAACAGTGGTTCAAACGGCATGCAGATAGAAGTTCAGTCTTGCACTTTTACTTCTACAGAGCAAAAATCTAAAGCACAGAATTATCAAAGAATTATGTGCACACTACTACTATTGTTATATAGAACTTTCTCTTTAACTTCCACTTCAACTTGGCCGTGATGCCTTCTACAATTGCTTTACCTGAGCTACTAATACAAGTAGCTGCTTCACAAATCGTATTTGGTTCTGTCACTAGTCTGTAGAAGTTTCGGAATTCTTACGACCAAACAGTAAAAAGGCCTTGCTTAGCTCTGATGGCGTGCTCTGCCTGCTCCACCACAAGCGCAGCGCGTCAGAGGTAAGAGCGGCTTTTGTGTGTAAGTAATCATCTCTTGTATGTAGCGCAATACGTATGTACAATAAACAAATGAAAGACCAAACATTTGTCTGGTTGCTACTGTAAACTTTTTGGTCTGTTCATTAATTACCTATTAGGTGCCAGTTACGGCCCGGCGCAGAGACTGACAGGTTGTAAAAGTTGTTCTTGTTAGAGCCTGAGGGCAAAAGAGCGACCAAGTAGAGTGACCTTTTATGGGGCGCGGGGCGGATTCCGAATCTCCCTAGGGAGTGAGGGAATAGAGGTCATATTCCCTAAAACCCTAGGGAGAGATGGAATTCCACTTCTCCCTAGGGAGATTCCGAATCTCCCTGAATTCCGTTTCTCCCTACGACACATACATTTTCATTGCGTCACCCAAATGTCCTTCATCTGCTCCACTCGCACCATCACACATACTATGTCCTCACAACTCTACGTTTTGCTGTCTCGTAACGTAATCCGACATTTCTGATTCCATTTTCGCGCAATTTTATCATCAAATAAATCTTCGCATCGATGTTTTAGAGTTGGCGCCCGACGGATGCGAACGGGTGCGACTGGGATGCGAAGCTGCGAATGGCTGCGAGCTGCGAATTTTAGTAACCGCCGAAATTCTACGGCTAAGAATTTTTCGGTAAAACGCGCCATACGGTGCGGATATTAAGGGTATAAATAGACCAAAGTCCGTAGCACCGTCGGTCTCATCGGACCGTACTCCTGTTGCTCTCCTCTTCCGTTTTTAAACGCCGTCTGCCGAAAAGCGGCCATTTTCCCCCACAGGTTCGATGAGACGGACGGTGCTACGGTGGATATGGGAGGAGTGGAGCCTGAATGCATCAGTTCTGTCACACATCTCACACAGTGCCAGAGGCCGCCGGCCGCACGTGCACTTGTGTTATGTAGTGCCCCTCCTTAGGTTAGAACCCAATTTACTCAGGTACTGGAGAAAAGGACGGAAGGAAGCTGATTAAACGTGATTCTGGACTGGGAGGAGAGTGTTCATGGAAGACGATGACGAGCAACGATGGTCAACACCCAATTTGCTGAGGTCCAATCCAAGTCGCATGGCCGGACAGAAAGAGCCAGCTTCTACGATCAGAGTGCCTGTGTCAGTTGTGAAAATCCTTTCTCGACCTTTGCTGACGGCCCAAAAAAAGCGCAGGACTGCGTCCAATGTTCGTTCTGTTCGAACTGGGTTTGTACTGACTGCATCGTCGGCTGTCCGAGGACCACCAAGTACACGAAAGAAGTTTCGGCCAAACGGATGGCTATTCTGGCTGTGTACCAGTCTCAGTCTGTGCTCATCAACTGCGGTGCTTGTGGCACTCCCTCCGCTAAAGAGATTCTCTCTCAACTGTCGGCAGTAAAAACGGTCAAAGAGGCGCAGCCCGCGCCTCAACCGCCTGCTCCAAACCTGATGGCCCACATCCAGGCTACTATGACCCAAATGCAAGCTGAAATTCGCTCATTAGCTGCCAGAGTGAAACCGCCATCGTGGGCCGAGATTGTCGAGAGAACGGGGCCCATGTTCAGGCTTCAAGTCAACACTCACTACCAAACACTGTACCTCCTATTTCTGAGCCTGATCGCAGTGTTGGAGACGACCTACATAAACGCGAGTGGTCATTTCGAACTTACAGGAAGACGGCTCTGTTTATGCGGACATGATGAAAATTCGTAATTTGATGATGAGATGAGCTTAACACTTGATTATAACTCTGTGCAGGCTGTCGAGCGGCTGGGCCGCCCGTCTAAGGACTACGACCGACTGCTCAAAGTGAGGGGTTCCGAAAAAAGCCAAAAAAGCCCATTTTGCCTTAAATAAGCGAAAATTTTCTCCCTCCGGGAGGGGGGAGGGAGTGTATGGCCGGCCGAGGGGGTGGTGTTGGCCGGCGAGGGGGAGGGGTATCCCCCCACAGTATGCCCCTATGTATGCTAAAACCTGCAATTTCTGTCAACTTTAAGAATGTTTTACACCTTCAAAATTTTACACCCCCTTTGCAAAATCCTGGGTACGGCACTGGACAGGGCAGCCTCTGCAGACTTCCGAGCGCGGCGCAGTGGCGTATCCAGGATTTTGGAAAGGGGGTGTAAAATTTTGAAAGTGCCTGGTTGGGCCGCTGCCTAACCAGGGTAAGAAAATTTAGCAAAATTAGCCTTCAAAAACGCGTTTAAAACGCATTCCGAGCTTAAAATTAACAGAAATTACAAGTTTTAGTAGTTTACAATGGCATGGCTGGTTGGGCTTCTGCCCGACCAGGGCGAGAAAATTTTGAAAATTTGGCCTTCAAAAACGCATTTAGAAGGCATTCTGAGCACAAAATAGACAGTTTTAGTACATAATTCATTAGTTTCATATATTTTTGACAGACTTTTTCTTCCTACCTCCACTGCAAAGTACACACCCTACACCCCCCTGGATACGCCACTGGCGCGGCGCACCGTTTGCTTGCAGGCCCGATACGACGGTAGCTGCTGTTACCAAACTGCTGTTGCCAAACTCAGGAAGTGAGTCAGCATTGTTTCTCTAACCTCTTCTCTGTGTATAATTGGAATGTTTTTTTAGATTGGCCACAAACAAGTAGGCATTGACTGCCTTGAGGCCTACATAGTTTCCTACGTCTTATATAGAAAAATTTTGATAGACGCCCAAATGAACACACGCCCAAATGAACGCACGCCCAAATGAGACACGCCCAAGTGTGCACGCCCAAATGAGACACGCCCAAACGTGCACGCCCAAATGAACGGCTCCCGCTGTTACGCCCAAATGAACGGCTCCCGCTGTTAAGTCATCCCATCATGGAAATGCATACAATTGGGGTCAAGGGAAACAAGAAAAAAGTTTCTTAGTACTGATGCTGTTACGTTTTTGTATTTTGAGGTTTGCTAGGGGTTTCCCTAAACTGTCTCACTCATGGGGTATGGTGTCGCGTGTAAAGGGAGGGATATCTCTGCAAAGTATTCCCCATCACAATAGGGAATATATTAATAACGTGGGTTTGTTGGTGTCAGTATCCAAGATGTAAAGAATAGGATATCAACTTTAGCTCCAAACCCGAACTAGCCAACAAACCCACCCCGCGCAAAGGCAATCGCCACGGCACTGCTGAATGCGTCTGAGTCGTGTGCATCTTGCCTTGCGCTTATGGCTTACTAACGCCAGTTGTTTTCTGTTCTACGGATCGATTCTAGGTCAAAATGCCCCCCGCCATGGAATAAGGGTCCCGACCACCCAGAGGGCCAAATCTGAGCCTAAGGCTCATGCCCCGGTAGCCAGCTCGCTTCAACCGTTTTTCGTTTATGCAGGCAGTGTACATTTTATGATCGAATAAAAGAACTAGATTTTGGAGTTTGCAGAGCTTAGATTGATGGCTGTTAAATAAGGGTCGTGACCAACCAGACAACATAGCTAGGCATAGATATTTAGATCCATATCTTTTTTATGAGATTCCATTCTTTACCCTCCATATTGCTTTATAACAATAGAGCTTAACAGTAGTAGGGTTACCATTGGAACATCGCTTGCCACTGAAGGTCGATTGCGCAAAACAATTCCATGGAAAAGCGATACCACAGAGTTGATTACAGTATGTCCCTGGCCAAACGTTACATCTAGTAGAACAAGTGATTTTCTGTTGCTAAAAGATACAATTCAAAGATCGATCTACATACTGTATGGTTGGTCATAGTTTTCATTGCAAGCAAATGCATATGGTGTATAACTCTGGAACCGTTCCACTTAGAAGAAATATGAATACATTTTTGAAATCCCCGAGGTCTGTAGATTATAATTCACTGAAAAACTCGCGTTCATCCCAACTACAGGAAAAGCTGATTTTTTTCTGTTGCGCAGATTAGCATTACCATGGCGCGTTGCGCAGATAAGGTTTCACCAGAGTACCGAGCTCGAGCCACTCTACAACTTTGGTTATGAGGCAAAAAGCGCTCCGATGCACCCATAAGGAGTTATTTGCAAAAAACCGCTAGTCCGCTCTTTTTTGGCAAGGACTTTAGATAAAATATATTTATTACGACTTATGACCTTATGAAATCCTTTTGTAACGTGTAGATGCACATAGCGCGTGTCTGTAAGGCGATATTCGTTAAAATTACTAGGTAAGCTGTAGCAGTGTTAACGACTGTTGAGTCGTTTTCGAACTGAATTGTTAACCTTCCTAATAGTTGTAAGTACCTGTATTAGATGGCAGGCTGGACACTTCTAGGCGATTTAAAATTTTTAATGTGAAAAAAACAAACATTTTTGGCCTTCAAAAAGTTTTAACAACTGCGCGCTCAAGTACGTTTGAAGGTTGTGTAAAAAAAGGTATTCTGTTGTTCTATATTGCTTCTGTTCCCAAAGTCAATCAGTCGTTAATGCCTATGACTCTACACCCGGAAAAGCCTGAATCTACTTGCATATACTAAGGGTCGGGCATTAGAAGCCGGTCGATCGGCCCAGCCCGTCCTTTGATTCTGATCGGTATCTACTTGACTTTTGTACTGGACGATGTTCATAAATTTTCTTCTTTCTTTCTTCTTCAAGCCAGTAAAAGAGACACAAGTCGGTACCAGGTGTTGCTTGAGAGAGTTACGTTTTCGATGTCGAGTGGCTAGCAGTGTTTTGTGCGATGTAACGGCTATTCTTTCAGACAAATAATGAAGGAGTTGATCGATCTGTTGAACCAGGACCGCAGTCCATTGTGCAATTCGCGTCCGCAGCCCATTCTTGACCCTTCTATCCAACGACATCTGACTCACTTTTCGCTGGTGACGCACGGCTTCGGCTCTCCGGCCATTTGTTCTGCCATGACCGCCGTCAACACCTGGCTCAACGAGCAGCTGAAGTATCTGGACCGCAACTACCCCAGTCTCCAGGCCCATCACATGGCCGCTGCTTTACCTCACCTGGTGCCCGCGCCCAGCTTGGCCGCCGCCAAGCTGGCAGTGGACACGGCCAAAGGGCTGATGCACGCAGACAAGAAGTGATTGGTCAGTTGAGTGCCATAAGAGCTTGGTCGGTCTCTTCTACGTGCTCCTGCTGCGCCGTGTCCGGTCTCAGTCTGGTAGTTGTGCTCTCTGTCGGTTGTACGCGTGTTGATATCATTGCGTTGTGGTGTAGAGTTTGAAGGCTATAGAGCAATGATTGACGCTCGGAAGAGGTCCTATGTACTACATATCTGTTCGAAAGAGAATAGTTGGTCTCTGAGGAGATACCTTTAAAATACTATATTCGTGTTAATAAGGCGTTGCCGTTTGACAGATTTTACTTATGCGTTGTTTTGTTGCTGCGTGCCAAACACGGTTCGTGTTTGTATATAACTACCGAGTTCGGACGAGTATCGACCCATCGTTGTTTCTGATCTGAAAGCATAAAATACGCTGGAACGGAAAAACGAATTATAGATTTGCAGCGGGACCGTAGTTTATAACTGCAAATGTCAGTAGGCAGAGCAGCTAACACTTCAAATTCTGTTGGTTCTGTCTGAAATTGAAGCTGTCAATGTTCAAGGTCTTAGTGCTGGTGGATTATTGATTGACTATTGTACTTACTACTATGAGTACAGTAGGTTGTAAAATGCTCGTTTTAACAGCTGTAACATTACCTACTGTCATCATTGTGTTGTTGTTTTGTACTACTTTAGTGGTGCATCTTACTAACTGTTCAGGTGGTAAATGGCTTTCGACTACCGGTAACTCAGTACACAACTGATACTTGCATACTTGCATACCAGTGTAATCTAGATCAAACGCTCTACCTCAGTGGTGGAAGAATTTTGCACTGGACCACCAGTTTAGCTTGGTTGAGCTAAAACACGGAGCCTGCAGCTGTTCATATCCGTTGGTGCATAAGAACGTAGCTCTGAAGTGGAGTTTCTACGCCAAGATAAAGCAAATGCCCAATGATCAACCGTATCTTGATGTGATTTTGTGCTGCACCGACGGTCCCAGCAGAGCCTTTACAGTGCAGTGGCAGCTGAGCCTGATGAACAGCGGTCGAGCGTGGCCTTTGAATTCGGTCAACATAGACCTTGTCCAGGTACCGCATGTGTGTCGCGTCAACGTTCCGATGGGCGTCGATCAGCTCTCGCAACGACAATGTCTCGCTAGTACGCAGTTCGGTGCTGTCTTGCATATCCAAGTGCGCAGTTTGACTTTGGTTGTCAGTCAGTGACAATGTCTTTCAGGCACACTTGCTGATATCGGAAGAAGCGTTTGAAGATCCGGACAATTGCCACCAACACGTGGCCAAACTGGACAGTCTGTTCGGAGATGCCGAGTTTCTGCGGTCGTATGCGCAAATGCTGCTGCAGCAAGTGCACCAAGCTCCCGCCGATTACAATACCAACCGATTTGAGGTGGTGTCTAGAGAGGGCGAGGTGTTTTGGGTTCACAAAGACGTGTTGAGTCACAGAAGTCCGTACTTTGATCGTCTGTTCAACTCGACGAGCTGCTACTACGAACTGATGCAAGCTCGACTGGAGATACAAAATCTGAGCGGCCCTGCGCTGCGTGAAGTTCTTTCGTTTGCGTACGTCGGGCGAACCACCGAAGCCTTGGGACAGACAGTTGCCGAAGTTTTAGACGCAGCCGAGATGTACCAAATGCCCTGCTTAAAGAGTGTTTGTCACGAAACAATGATTTTGCAATGCGAACAAAACCTGCTGGTACTATGCTTTTTGAATGATATTCCTTGTTCGTAAAGTGAGCAAAGTTGCAGACGGTGGAACAAGTTGTGGACTACGCACTGCGGTCGCAAGACTACGATCTCACTCAACTGTTGAGCCAATGTTTGCGCTGGATTAAAGATCACTGGGTGCAAGTGCGTCTGTCGGACCAGTTGGAGAAGCTTCTACAACACCCCCGAGGACATAAATTCATCACTACGTTGCTGGATGCTTTTATTGGCCATCATTGTCAAGACTTGTTTGTAACTACTACGCATGTCTGTTTGAACTAATTCTTCCTGCCACCATCTCATCTGTGCTTTTAATACAGTAAACTTAACAGCCATTTTTCATAAAATCCATGCAGTTCCCCTTACAAGGGTGGAACATGAAATTGTCTGACCTATACACTGTACTTGCTTACTACCTAGAAGATAAGAGACTGACCTTTTCCAGAACATGCTATGTACAATGTATTTAAAAGGGCATGCATAACCAGACTGTAGCATAGCCTAACAGTGACATGTAGTGAAGCAATAGTAGAAAACACCACGAATGCGGTATTTTTGCTCACCTATACCGCTTGCGGTATTTACTACATCTAAAAATGTGATTTTGGACATTTTATACGTCTGGAATAGCATACTTAAACCGATTGGGCTCATATTTTCAGCATAGATTATGCTTTATCATGCCAATTGCGTGCAGCGTTTGAAGCTTTCCCGCATACCGACATGAATAGCATCAATTTTAAATGAAATTTGAAAAAGTCGAAAAAGTCTTTCTCAGCTAAATTCAGGATTTTGACAATACTTCTGGGAAAGATACAGTAGTACACGTCTGGCGCTACACGCCGGTGCATTCACTTTTTGGGCTCGGCCCTGTTTTGAGTTATTCTAATTTACAAATAAAATTTCGGTTTCGAAGCTAGAGCGACCTGAAGCAGTTCGCTAGATGTAGAATGTCGTGAGCAGTTACTGGATACAGTTATATAAGCGAACTCGATTAACAACCTCATATACACCAGAATGGCGGCGAGCCAAAGTTTCTGTCAAAAATTACGCAAATTCCGCCCCTGTTTTTCTGCAGGTTTTGACAGACAGACAGACAGACAGAGTTTACTCCAATGTAAAACGGAAGGAGCATACACATAACAACTAATTTACAGATATAGACAATCCTTGTGCTATAACATAAACTCCCAAGAGTTGGTCGTCGGCACAACGTTTCCAGAGGCCGTATGCACGCGGTTAGATAGAACTAGGCCTAGATCTAGCGGTTTTCTGCTTAGAACTAGAAATCGACGCTAGTACTAAACTAACTGGTATGCAGGCGTTTTTAGTGCTTAGGACTATCTAGTTAGTACTAGTCAAATCGCCTAGACTGCTCCGGAGCTTACTAGACAGCCCTAGTTTGTTCTTTTTTGTTGCTTGTATAATCAATTTTCGCCTCGCATTCAAGCACAAAGCACAGCTCTAGCTTGGCACTTACGCATTGAAAAACAACATTACGTATAGCTCTTGTTTACTGACTATCTATTCGTTTTACGCGGCCATCAGCTGATTTTTTACTCGGCCGTTTTGAATATAATAACATACGACTAAAATTTCATGTTCATAAATACTGGAAAATACAATACTTTCTATTCTTGTGTGCAAGTGGCTAATTGTCTGATACCTTAGCAAAATCTATTTAATAAATGTATAGCTGCAGAATGCACAGTAGTAGTTAGAATTTCGGTAACTTTGGAAGGCAAAATCTGGGTCATGATGCAACTTATACCGACGAGTCAATTATTAGAATAAAAGTTTCTTACTATTTCAAAACCCAGTATTAGCTTTAGATTAGAATGTTTTAGCAGTAAAAATGCAAGCGCCAAATGCAACTTTCTATCGGATTTGTTGTGATTTTGCAGCATTTTTTAACTGAACAAAATGTGACTATCGGCCATTTTTGGTTTATTGGCAAGCAATTTGACTGCGGACTGACTTGCATCGCTTGCGCGAAAATATCGACAATGATCTGCTTATTGACTACCAGACACTCGCACTTCGGAGAGCTAAGACAAAGGCCTCTACAGTAATTGTCAATCTTTCTCCTACTGTTACTTTGGTTCAGAAGTCACTTATATTTTCATCGTATACATAGATACTTTGGATGGTGTTATTCTGAAAGAGTAATGTATTACAGTCGGACAACCGCCTAGCATTTATAGATATTATAATTGACTTTGACCGATCAATTATGCTGTTGCGACAGTAACTAAGACACGTCATAATGGCATTTTAGTGGTCTGCGGCAAAGAGGGCATGTTATAGGATACCTATTGTGCTTGCATTACAGTTACACAGCACGCTTTTCTTACTAGAGTTAGAACTAGAATTAGTACTAACGCGAGCATACCACTAGAAACTTAGCTCTAGTTCTAGTTCTAACTAGCCCTAGTACTAGGCCAAACTTAGTACTAACTAGCCCAAAACGCCTGCATACGGCCTCAGGCCACCGAAAGCTGGTGACAGCGAGTAGGTAAGAGTCAGTCTCTGAACCGATCGAGTCTTGGCCCTTTGCCCTATTCAGACCCCAAAATTGAAACCTTGGGCTAGAGAGCTGTAAGTTGGTACACTAATACATACTTATGAGTAGTCTTTCGGCCCCAAAGGATTAGTGGATTTGACGCTCCAATCGAGACACAGCCTTCTGAAAATCGGCCCGCTTAACTATGGGACCAAAATTTCAAACTCGAATTTCTAACCTACCAGCTACTGTTGTTTGGTATTGGATTTTCCGTTTGTGTATGTGTATGTGTATGTGTATACACATTTACCTTCAAATGTGTATGGTAATTTGTGTATACACATTCAACAAAGCAATGTGTATTTTTGTGTATATTTGTGTATGTGTATTGTACTGAAAATGCAAATTTTTTGGTAGATTTTCAGTCAGAAATGCTAGGAAAATAAAATCTCTCAATGCCTGCTGCTTGAAAGCTTTGAAATTGAGTTACTTAGGCCATTTGAAGGCGTATGAAGATATCTACTGTTTATTACTGCAGCAAAAACATCGAAACTTTACGATTCTGCTCGAAATTTTATCGACTGTTGCTGATCAAATACACATACACAAAAATACACATTTTGAATACTGTTTGTGTATGGTAATGTGTATCCGAATTTTCAATGTGTATGTGTATGTGTATGTGTATACACATTGAAAAAACAATGTGTATTTTTGTGTATGGTAAATGTGTATGTGTATACACAAACAACAGTACTACCAGCTGCAGTTGGAAGATACAAATTTGGTTTTTTGCGTAACTTTCGGAGTACTTTAAGAATCTGCAGTCCAATTTTGTTTTAGAAGAAGCAAAATTTTTTCGACCTCTTTGGCGGGCAATAACTCGGCTGGAACACCCCCTAGAGGTACTTTTTTATTTCATAACTTGGTAGCGCTTTTTATAAGCTTCATTTTGGTATAGAATATGGTACGATTGCTCGTGGCCAATCCAGTGAAAATTGGCCTCAAATGTCACGAACTCAAAAAATTCGCATGTTTCACTATAGACAATATTTTCAAAATCGAACTTCTGACTTAATAAACGGGGTTGAACTTTGAAAATTTGGGTTTATGCGTAACTTTTGGAGTACTTTAAGAATCTGCAGTCAAATTTTGTTTTAGAAGAAGCAAAATTTTTTCGACCTCTTTGGCGGGCAATAACTCGGCTGGAACACCCCCTAGAGGTACTTTTTTATTTCATAAATTTGTAGCGCTTTTTATAAGCTTCATTTTGGTATAGAATATGCTACGATTGCTGGTGGCCATTTCGGTGACAATTGGCCTCAAATGTTGAGAACTCATAAAAATTTGGCCTTCCAAATGAGGGAATTTTTCGAGTTTATAACCTATGAGACCAATTTTCACTTGGCCACGAGCAATCGAAGCATATTCTACGACAACAAGAAGCTTATAAAAAGCGCTACAAAGTTATGAAATAAAAAAGTCCTTCTAGGGAGGGTTCCAGCTGAGTTATGGCCTACCCAAGAGGTCGAAAAATAATTTTTTTCCTCGAAATTCTAAATCCACTAAATATTCCGAAAACACACTGAGAGCACTCTGGAAACCCAAATTTTCTAAGCTCAACTTCGTTTATTAAATCAGAAATTCGATTTGGAAAATTATGTCTATAGTGAAACAAGCGAATTTTTCGAGTGCGTGACATTTGAGGCCACGAGCCACGAGCAATCGTACCATATTCTATAGCAAAATGAAGCTTATAGTTGCTAACAATACCTACTAAACTTTAAAACTGAAGTAATTTGCAAAAAAGAACCGCCAGGTTGCTTATTTTTTAACAAACTATTCAGCGTGTGGTTTGATTTACGTATTATTTAATATTCGTAAGTAAAACTTTCTTGCGTTGATCCTTGTTACGAGTCATAACAGAAATTTGAAAATCAACAAAGAAGCGTGTTGGGGCCGGAAAAAGGAATCTGTGCGAGCAGAGACATATTATATGTAAAATTATTTGTGCAATAGTTGGTTTTGTTAGAGCAGAGATGGGTGTGTCGGAGCAGGAGTGCTTGTCGATGCTCAACAGTTCGCAGACCTGGTTGCTGTGTCTGCTGCTCGTGCCTACGGGGCTCAATCTGCTCAGTGGGGTTGTCTTGCTCATCATCATCTTCATCACCAAAGGACTCAGTGCAACCAGCAATTCTCTCGTCAGCTGTGTCGATTGGCTTACGCGAGTGGCCGCCAGGGTGGCGCTATCCCCCGACGCTCTCAAGACGATCCAAGCCCAAGCCTCCGACCCAAAGTACCAGAAGCTGGCATGACTTGGTTATTGTTGCTATGCAGTGTGCTAGGCCTACTGACTGGTTGCTATGTAATGTTCCGTGTCCACTGACTTATCTTTCGTTCATAAAGCTTTCTTGATTCTACTTTGTTCTACACGAATTCAGTACACCGTGCACCAGTTTAGCCGCATTGTAATCATCATAGATGTGCCTACTTTTTTAAGTCGGCGCGTGCAACAACGTTCTGGACTTTCTCCATCAGATCTTACCTTTAGCAAGCATGGGTTTCAGATTGCTGATGCGTACTCCGTATTCCTGTGGACGATGTACATTGGCAAAAAGAACCTGGTCTCATGTCGTTGGAAAATGTAAATATATTTTCTGAAAACAGTGACATTGCGTACAAACGTTTGAGAGTTTACTGGTTAGAAGAAACAAAAAATAATCATATAGACAAGGCGAGTGGGTTATATTGTACAGATGCGCTGTATTCCAGCTGTTATTTACACTCGCGGCGCATCCATTAAACTGCCGACGTTGGATGCAGCCTAACTTCCTACGCGATATTACTGGGCTGAAGGCTGTGCACGTGTTTAGTTGTTGTTTGGCCCTAGCCTCTTGAACGCCCTGCCTGTCAGTTTATTGTTGTTTAGGGATTTTTTTACTTTCAGTGAAGGTGAAAAATTATATTGTCAAAAAATTATTTTTTTCATCGAAAACAATTTTGTACTAAAAATTCTTAATCTACTCGAAAAGTTACCTAAAAGCCCAAATACAAAATTTTTCTGTGTCCACTGTCCGCCAGCTTCATGCAACCAGTTGAAATTGGTGCTCTGTGTGTTATTTCCAGATGTACCGCTGTATGCAAATTTTTGGCCGATTTCTGATCTAACTACATGCGAAGACAGGATATTTTCTTGACTTTCAGATAAAGTATGTCCAGGATCTTTCGTTTAATACTGGAGATCTAATACCCAATCTACTTTTCGTCATTTTTTTAAATTCGATTTTTTAAAAAGTAAGGTTCAGAAAATCGCGAATTGCGCCCTTGAACGGCGTGGGAGTGCCACAATTCAATCCCATACAAAATTTTACATTAGAAAAAGTTTTTTCTACCAAAGGCCAGGTGGTGTTTCTTTGCCAACATTGCATTTTATTAGTAAAGGTAAGCAAATTTATTCAATGAAAGGCCTGAATACTTTGTTTATGCTCAGAATGCGGTTTTAAATCCGTTTTTGAACGCTAATCTTTTAAAATTCGTTCGCATTGATTGGGCACCAGGCTGGCTAGCATTTCGGCTGAGGGGGCAGAATTTTCAATTTCTGAGGGGGGGCTGGGGGTTAGGAGCACCTGAGGGGGTGGTAAGCCAAAAAGTCCGATTTTTGGCTAAATCAAGGTTTTTTGGCTTATTTTTCATTAAAATAAGTTAAAATAAAGAGCTCATTTACACCTAATCCAGCCATATTTTTATCATAATTTTCTATACAAAGTTTTTCCAAAAAAATTCATGAGGGGCTAGCATCCGGCTGAGGGGGGTAGGTCAGAGCCTGAGGGGGGTCAACCCCCCTCAGACCCCCTTTGCCCATGTCTGGCACCAGGCCTCTTCAAAGTTTTACACTCTCACCCTTTATGAAATCCTGGGTACGCCAACACCACAGCTCAGGCATGGAAGGAAACTAAAGGGGGACGGGCGACGGGGAACCCAGAATTCAACCATCCCGGGACGATGCAGACAGAGGCCCCCACAGCTTTAGGGTACGGAGAGCAACCCAGGTCCATTAGGGGATGTGACAAGAAGGAAGAAGAGGTAATTTCCGGATGCACTCTATTGTGGTGAGGACATAGAGTGCTGGTTCATTAGAGTGAGGTCTTTTGTGGGAATCAGTGGACAGTATAATAGGGTCTCAGTTAGAGATGCGACAAATTGAATCGAGGCAAGAGGGCCGCCCAAGCTGTCGAGTCGATCGAGTGATTCAGAACACTTGTACGTACATACGTGTTGTACGTGCAAAAGAGAGGGCCGTTGTGCAACCAAAGCGTCGGCGCTGGTGTCCGATTGCGCAGTTGGACTACGGAACTGGAATAAATTATTTATGGCCGTCTCCATAATACCTGTAGTGCTTTCAATCGATTCCCCTTGTTGGCATTGCAATTGTAGCGAGTTTCCTGTCAGTCAGCGCCTTTTACGGCCTTTTCGCGGCTTTCTCGTTCTTTAACTGCAGGCAGCGTGCGATTTTCTTGTACAACTCGATTCCCTCTTGTCTACGTAATACGTTATATCATGTGATGCGGTGGTACAGCGACGGTTTGTGGTGCGGCCAATCAGCCTCCTGCTGCCTCGGCCAGTCCACCGAAACCTGTCCTCTTCATTTTCTCGACCTTGTTCGCCTGCCTGCCTACACTGATCTTCTATCAATTATTGTTCGTAGTCAGACTTCTACGAGTTTTTTCTTTCTGTTAAACTCTGCTTTAAGGCGGCGGTTTGCTTCCAAGCCGGCTAACGCATTGAGGCAAAATGTTAGCAATCGCTCTGCGCTCATTCAAAAGCTGAAAGGCAAATGCACTGCGTTGCCGACCGGATTATGTCTGCGTAGTATCTGGCCTCGCCATAAACAAGGTCGAGTCGTTGACTGATCAATGTTTCCTGATTAATCGGTCTTTTGAGTGCGGAATTTAGAAGGGTAGGCGCTAAAGGTGGTGGTTGTTTACACAAACCTAATTCTGACCTGAATAGCGCAGCTGGCAGCTAAACATCGAGTGCGTTATGAGTGCTGTGCTGTGCCCTCTGAATCTATTGATCTTGACAACAACTCGTTTGTTGTATGCGTCCGTAGGTGAGCGTTTACTAAGCTCCAAATTGACTTCGGATTCTACCAGCCGACCGACGGCGGTGTAGCAACGTTGGCTGTTTATAGCAACGTGCGTGAATGGCAGTGAGGAGGTATAATGGAAAATGTAATATGCACTATTAGTTTAGCAGTCGGCAGCCACTGCCAAGTCAATGGTGCATAAGCACGCTCCTGCCTAATGATTTCTACCACAAAATCTGCCGGTCTTGGTCAGGTGGCCCATACAAGAGTGCTTGCGGCGGCTGTCTTAATCCTCTATCTAATTTGAGTGTCAAAAACAGAACAGAGGCCGTACTACTAATCATAGACTCCAATCATCTGCCCAGTCTGTCCATTACTGGCGCAAGTCTAGCAGTGGTGGGGTTCTAAAATAATTGCGCCCACATGTCTCCTTTACTTGATGCTTCTACGCATAGCTCCGGCCAGCCGGCTCCTTCTAGTTGGCGCGCCCCTTGCAGTGCAGAATTTTTTAGACGCTCTCCGTCCAGCGTCTAATTGGCCGGTCGAATCAATTGGAAGAGAGCTTTTTATTAGATTATTCTTTGAGCTCTGTCTGTGTGTATTAAGCACGCGTGTAATGCGTTTTTACTGGCCCGAAAATAGTTACCGATAAGTAGAGTGGTGTGAGCGTGCCAGACTGCCTGCTCGGCTAAACCAGCGCTGCTTGTTTTTGTTTAGTTGAAGCGACATGGCAGTGGCCAGACAGAGCAGTGACGTGGAGGTCGAATGGAACTGGGACGACCGCGACATGCGACACAGATGGGAGCTGTTCGCCAAATTCGGCAACGTCGCTGCTGCTGAAATTACCGGCAAGAACCTGGACAAATGGCTGAAGGACGCGGGCGTGCTCGATCAGAAGCACATCACCACAACCATGACAGGAATCGCCTTCTCTAAAGTGGCTGGGTGAACCAATTGCACCAACCCCGATGGCTAGGTCACCTCTCTCTCGCAGTTTCAGGCCGAAGCGTAAAACGCTCAATTACAACGAAACCAAGAAGGTGCTGGCCAAGGTAGCACAAGATCGCGCCAATAAATCCAAAAAATCTGTTCAAGAGGAACTGGACGAGATAACGGAGAAATTAGCAAATTTAGAAGCGCCCTCAGTTAACAGCTCTGCGGTAAGTGCAGTTCTTGTGTCGGATCGATCGCCGCTCTCTGATTGCATCCACCAAACCAAACTGCGCCTGCCTTTTACTGCCAAAATGCAGCGTCGATAGACTTGAAATCAGCTTTTTTGGCTATTGATTTTACCTCCGGCCTGCGTCTGCTCCACGTCCAGTGCAATTTGATCGTATACTTTGCTTGCGCCAACAACCCAAAGTCCTATGAGCGAGCCGCGCTGCAGCCAAATGACTCACAGCTGAGGAATTGCGAAATACAGGCACCAAAACGACCGTCCCTCTATCCTCCCTCAATATTTGACTGTCATTCACGTACAGAAAAGTATATCGCCAATTGCACATTTGCCGAAACCGACTGCGTACCGGCTATCGTACGTTGTTTATGGCCATTTCTAATGGCGTTAATTAAAACTCTTTATAAAGACAACGATGACAGCCCTTTCAGGACAATATTTTTAGTGTTGTAAGATTCTGAGTTCCAGCTGAAAAAATTGTAAGCGTAGCTTCTGTTCGCGTGTTGTTTGTGCTCTGCTCTTCATTTGGTGCTCGTCTAATCAGCGCCTGTCACAGTGTCAGGCGAGCTCAAATTTGATTAGGGCGCAGCAAAAACCAGTGTACTCATCGCGAAAAGGGGTGATTTCGAAAGGGATAAAATGAATTTGAAATCTGTTATGGTGTGATCGTTAAACCACAGCAGTATTGCTGGAAAATATAAATTACGTAAAAAATTGTAGGAAAACGATCTGGCGATGTTTTTGACCATTATTGTATGTGAAGTGTTGCAGAAAGCAAACACCAAGGGAGTTTACGATCGCTTGACTGATCACACTAAGTACACAGGGTCACATAAAGAACGTTTTGATGCTGAAGGAAAGGGAAAGGGAAAATCTGGTCGGGAAGAGGAAAGAGACAGTTCTGGTTATGTGGCTGCCTACAAAAATAAAGGGACCTACGACAAGACGCATGGGAAGTGAAATCGTCTACACGTATGTGCTGTATTCATGTGCGAACGTATCTGTATTATTTATAGATAGAATGCTAATTTTCCAGTCATGGTTGCGTAGCCTTGAGTCAAACCAACTCATTAATTAACATACGCCGCAGTAGACTAAGTCCTTTGTTAATATAAGGACTTCAGACTTCACCACTTTGGCTATCCAGACAATCTACTTGCGTGTTTTCTTGTTGGTTCTTTGAGCGTCTACAGTCATGGGCTAACTTTCAGTTTCAATACATCGATGGTTCGATCGATCGATGGATTGATAAGCGCATGCAGTAAAAATTTTTGACTATTTTATCAAAAAAAATTGTGAAAATAATCTATTTCAAGTTCCTTAATACATCCACCCATTGTCCGCTTAATTTTTTAGTGCGTTTCTACGTATATTCCAAACGTTTATTGAACTTATGTTGTTGCACAAATTGGACTTTTTGAATTAGCAAACTTCACTTGAT
Source organism: Sabatieria punctata (assembly GCA_030248155.1). NCBI lineage: Eukaryota > Metazoa > Nematoda > Chromadorea > Araeolaimida > Comesomatidae > Sabatieria > Sabatieria punctata. The sequence goes on from JASANB010004259.1 coordinate 21,359, forward strand.
CCTAATAGCATCACAAGCGTAGCCAGCATACGGTACATTTAGCTGGGGAATAGGGGGTGTTTCCCCCAGGCGTGATTTTCGGAGAAAATTTCCCCAGCTTGCCAGCTTGATTCGGGGGGGGGAGATTTTTTTGAAACCCTAGTTTGGGTTTCTAAATCTCCAAACAGGGTTCCAGAAAACCTGATTAGGGGTTTCAGAGACCCTAAACAGGGTTTCGGAACCCCATTTAGAGTTTTAGAAGCCCAAAATACGGTTACGGAACCCTGCTTTGGGTTTCTGAAACGCTAATTTGGGTTTCTGAAGCCCTAAATAGGTTTGGTTTCTGTAGCCCTAAATAGGGTTTCTGAAGATCTAATAGGGTTCCGGAGCTCTAGTTTGCGTTTTAAAATCTCTAAATAAGGTTCCAGAAATGGATTTTAGCTGTATTATGTCGAATAAAATAGAGTTTTTTGCACACTAAAGCAAAACTAGGCTTTTTAGCATGTTTTAAATAAAAAATAGGATTTTTTGCATTTTTTAAAGCAAAAATAGAGTTTTAAACGGTATTTTTGCAGTTCAGACAGGATTTTTACCCGATTTTTAGTCCTCAAAATCCTCTTTTGAGCCGAAAAAGGATCGCTGAAATCCTGTCTGAACTGCAGTGGAAGTTTTTACTGTTCGTAGGTATGACTTTGACGGAGGCTACCCAACCGAACGTTTTAACGTCATCGTGGCGCCCGTGACTTCTGAAAACATGTATATTGGCATCGGTCTACATCTGTTTATCGGCAGGGCAGGCCAGTTGATGTTGCTAACGGCTCTTTTCTTTTGCGCGCTTTGAACACAGTACTGAACGCAATTATAACGGACTGCCTCTGCTATGTTGTATGGTTGTCTATGTGTTTCTGTGACAGTCCCATGTTGATTTTCTCCTCCGGCTGTCGGACAATTTTACGGGGCGACAATTTCATGTGCAGTAGGAGTCATCCATAAACTACCAAAGTTCAAAAATTTGCACCTCCAAACTTTCCTGACGTTGTCGTAGCACATCCCTAAAAGCTACGTCGTATTTGGCTCGCTACTGCTATCTATCATCTATGTACATTGTGTATGTACAGTACGTCGCCAACAAAACTTATTACCTTGAAAGCGCACATAACTGGTACCGTACTATTTTGTAGAAATTATGTACAGAAACAGAAACCGCTTGACAGTTTCGGTATACCAATTACGTGACACAATTGGAGTAGAGTTTTCCTGATCCGGTGCCGTAGACAGGGTTACTAGGCACCCGAAAAAACGTTGACCTTTTTGTCGCCTGCCTTCCCAAACGCCACCCCGGATCGTCGGGTATTCTTACTACCCCAGCCACTCTCTGAACATAGTAGTTTATGAATGGCTCCATGTATACATAATTTCTAGAGATATGCATGGTTGTGTTGGTTAAGGAAGATGAGAGTAGTTTTGTGAAGGTATGCGTTGCACTCAAGCTTTCTGGGATTACCTGTTAATTCACTGCTTACGTACGTACGCGCAACTTCCGTCATACAAAATGCATCGTTTTGTTTGTGTTCCTTACTAGACAATATTTATGCAGCATTACTGACTGTTTGCCAAGATAACGGTTGCATTGTCTGGTGTTAGATGCCGCTGTCAGAGAAAAACTCAAAAATTTGGATACTGGCCAAACGCCAGAGAACTTCGATATTTTTGCCTAACGCACAAAACTGGCGACCCAAAAACATGTGGAGACCGTTCTGCTTTTTGGCACACTGTATATCTAAGCATTTCTCAGACAAGGGCACTTTATATATGTATCGCATCATCACTATTTTTATCAAATCCAAAGACATCTATTTACTTACTGGTTTTGAAGATACTCACGCTAGTTAACTGAAATAAAGATTATTCGTTCGCTGCAAGTAAAAACCGACGTTGCCTTTGACGGTTTTCGTTTAACCAGACAGCCAACACGGAAACTTCTGTCCAACACATTACTGATTAACAGAAATATTTACAATTACTAAGTCATAGATTGTACGAGTTCGACCGGTGTGGAGAAGTTTAGATTCAAAATAATCTTTCACTAGCTATACGTAGGTTTCAAACATCTTCAAGGGAACCCAAAACTGGCGATCTCTTGTGTCAGTAGTGGCAAGTTTTGCTATCCGACAGGCAAATAAACTGAGCAGATCAAGGGGAGGACTGGGTCGTTTTCCCGCTGTAAATACTTCTACACTATTTTTAAAACTTGACACCCTGAGTGCATTCATGACATTTGCAAGTAACTGATTCCAAGCCGGTACTGTTCTATTGGCAAAGAAATGTTCGCGAACATCCAGATTTCTACGCTTCTGCCAGAACTTAAGGTTATGATGCCCCCGAGTCATACATGTAACAGGTCATCCGCCGATGAGGGAGGGGGGGTTGGGGGGGCCTGGCGCCGGCCGGGGGGGGTCTGAGCCAAAATTTTGGGGGAGGGGGGTGGGCACTAAAAAACGCTCAAAAATCGAGAAAAATCGCAATTTTTGGCCTAAAAATCGCCAAAAATCGCTAATTTGGGCTGAAATACAGCTAAAAAGTGCTGTTTTGCAGGCGATTTTGGCAATTTTTGTGTGTGAAAGTGTGAAAAATTGCAAAAATTTGCTCGAAAATTTACTTGCCAGAAAAATCGGAGGGGGGGGGGTCGGTGAAATCGTCTCGGGGGGGGGGGCCATCCGGGGGGTCTGGCCTATGTCGGGTGGGGGGCAGACCCCCCTGTTACATGTATGCCCCGAGTAGTTTTTGCAAAAGGGAACTGAAAAATTGCTCAAATCTGCGAGTCGCATTAGGATCTTGTAAACCCTTACGATCAGAAAATGGTTTTGAGGACTGAAAATAACGCGAAAACTCGTGTGACTGAACTGATGGTTTAGTTCTTCGTTGGCAATAAAATCCAGTGATTTCTATGTCAACGCCAAAAAGCATTACATTTTCTAAAATTCTTGTTGCTATAAGGAAAACTGCCTTCCAGAAAACTTTGACACTATTGCATGAATACGTGTTTGCGCTTGTGGCCTTCAGTGACTGAGTCCATTTCGTATCCGGCACTTTACGAAAGGGCGCAAGTTAACTTGGTAGAACTCCAATTCTAAGGTTCGTGCCTGGTTGGCAATCCAAAATCTCCCAACATTCCCTGATTTTCCATGTCAGACCCCAATAAAGCCCCTTCAAAAATGCATTTACAACGTATTCTGTAGGCTAGAATCGATTGTTCAGGGTTCGTGCGGCTTTTGCATGGCAAAATTCCCTGACCTTTCCCTGACCAAAGTAAAAATTCCCTGAATTTTAAAATTAAAATTGGGTGAGGAAATTCCAACCAGCATGACAAAATTTTGAAAAATTGACTTTGAAAAACCCATTTAAACGGCATTCTGAGGGTGACCAAATTCCCTGGCTTCTCCCTGACCTTTTTTAAATTGCCTGACTTTTCCATGACTCCCTGACTTTCCAGGTCCCGCCCTGTTGTTGTTGTTGTTGTTATGTTTTTGGCCGATTTACAGACAGTAACAGGGAACTGATTTTTTCAGAAACTGAATTTGTAAAACGGAATAACCCATTCGAAAAGACCACCCCTTTTTCTGCTTTTCAGAGAATCGACATGAACGATTCGTAATGAATTGCGAACTTCCAATCCGAACGAAATCGTTCGGGTTTCAGGTTCGTGTTTTCATCTATATGTTCGTTCAAAACAAAGCGAACATATAAAGGAACCATTGAAAGGTTCGGGGTGAGCCAATTTTGCTACGAACCATTAGCCAGACTACAACGAACCTTCCATTAAATGGCTCTGAACCTTTAACCGAATTGCCACGAACCTTTAACCAAATTGCCACGAACCTTGCTTAGATGGCCACGAACCTTTAACTAACTTGCTATGAACCTTTCCATACTTGGCCACGAACCTTTTGATGCAAGTGTGCGGCACCTAATTCTGAACCTTTGCCATGGTGAATTCTGTACCTATAGTCTATGAACTAAATTACGAACCTTTGGCCTGCATGATTTAATCGGTCCTATTGACTTTGGTTTTCAGGCAAGACCTCGTATTTGGGCCAAGTGTGCTACGGCTGCCGTAAAGAAAACAACACCAAGTGTGCTGTCCAGTCACACAGAAGAACAAAGCCAATACTTCCAATTTAGTGACCAATCTCAATGGAATGCTAACACTGAATCAGCTTAAGGATTGCTTGTGAGAGTTGCTGATATGAAACTGATTGAAAAGCAAACCACGTTTTTATCATCAATGCAATCAATTAGAGAGGAGCAGAAGCAGCACGGATGGCATATTTTTGTTAGGCTTTACCATTACAGGTTTTGTCATTGAAAAAGAAATTCGGCTTACAGTGAAATAACCAGTCACACATACCAACACACAACCTGACCTGACAACGGTAGCACATATAATTCGTGCCACTTATAACACTGCCGTTCATCAGAGTAGGTACTGTCAACCATGTTCCTGAGGTTCAATTCGGCAGCAGAAAAAGAAGGCGCCAATTTCGTAATGGTTCCGATCTGCAAAGGTTCGTGTGCAGATAAAGGTATATGTAGAGGTTCATTTGTCATTGAGGAAAGGTTCATTTGTCGTTGAGGAAAGGTTCATTTGTCATCAAGGAAAGGTTCATTTGTGGTTAACAAAAGGTTCATTTGTGGTTGACCAAAGGTTCATTTGTGGTTGACCAAAGGTTCATTTCCATTTGTTTTTAGGTCGGAAAAAAGGTTCTTTTCAAAATTGGAAAGCGAACCAAGAGACGAAGATTCCGAACATTTGGTTGGTGGTGGACGAACATATCTAAAAAAACGTTTCGAACGTTTAAAGGTAGATTTCAGAACGCGAACCTGTTCGGATTGCATTCCGAATGTCAGATCTATAGTTTCGTGTCACATATATGTGACCGGTTATTTTGACCGGGATATGTCAAACACAATTTCTTTACCGTTTCCGCCCAACCATGTACGTGTATGCGCATGTACGTGCGTGAGCAGGGAAATCCTTACGCAAAAACAAAGCTACAGTGGCAAAAAGAATTTATCATTCAACCGAGCAACAAGAACAAATCGATAGCCTACCAAATGTTTATTTCTTTCCTCCTCCTCCGCCTACCGTTTCTTCGGCCTCTCTAGCCTTCTTCTCGCGGTAACCTTTGAGACGAGCTTCGGCCCGGGTCTGACGCAACGTCACAAACGCATTGAACTTCTTCTCTTCGTCCGTGATCGCTCGCGCCTTCTCCTTAGACGGAGCAGCTTTGATCGGCAACACGAAGCCGCGCAGCTGAGTGGCCAAACGGCACTCCTCCGCCTAAACCCACGGACACTCTCAAACGTTGCTAGGATAGAAAGAAAGATAAATAAATTCTTGTAAGATTGGTGAGATTTTCATTCAGATACTATGCTCAGTTCCTGAGATATTTGCCCTCAAAGTTAAAACAGCAGTGATTTTGGCAATGAAAAAGTGATTTTTATTATTTCGTTGCTCTTCATAATAAAACGGATTTCTACTACTAAGGACGCTCGGTGACATCACCATTAAAGTCTAGTTAGCCCTCAGCAGTTGGAATTTGCTTTGTTTTGAAGTGCCAGGGGATCGCTCTTGTTTATTGACAAAATCTGTTTTGAATTTGAGGGTCAATAAATATCTCAGGAACAAAGCAGAGTATGTCAATAAAATTTTCACTACTCTTTAGAGCATTTTTATCAATCTTTCATTCAAAAATTCATTCGAATCGGTTGAGATTTATGGCAGCAAAAGCAAAAAACCTGCTTGGTTGTTTCCAGCTCTTGTTCATTGCCAAAATCACTGTTTTGACTTTGAGGGCAATTATCTCTAACTAAGCAGAATATCTTAATAAAAATTTCAACAATCTTTTAAGAATTTATTCTTCTTTCATTTATAAAAGATTCATGCAAATCGATTGAGATTTGCTACAGTAAAAAATCTGCGGTGTTGTTTTGTGTTTTGACGGACCCTGTACATACGTTAGCTGAGCTGTCTAAACAAAAGCCGAAACATAGTTATGGTTCGCGTCGTTGGCTCAGTGGTTAGCTTGCTACCTTGCGACACGGCAGCCCGGCATCCCAAGCGGGTGTTTGTGGGTTCAAAACCTGTCGAAGCGTTGGAAAGTAGTCGACACAAAGCCCAACCCAGGCCATCGAAAGTCAGCAATGGCAAGTCGATAAAATCGGGACAAAAACCGGCGCTGTCTTGCACACACCGACAGCAACGGGGAGGGTTATTGTTAAGAAGGCTATCGGACCTTGTGTTTCTTCCTGCTCTATAGCAAGTTGGCTACTGCTACTCCTAGTCCGAAAGGAGAAAAAGTTACAACAAGTGACTAGAGTGACGTGATGACGACGCTAAACCGTCAGAGAAACAACGACCAGTTCAACTTCGAAACCATGTATCGTTCCGGTTCCATAAGCGTTATTTCCCTGATTGATAAAACGTAAGGTTGATATGAGAAAAACGGTTCAGAGAGTGACCAACGAAATCTTTATTCTAAATGAGAAAAGTCACCAGAGTACTTACCGAACTGTCGCCCTTCTTAGGATTGGACATTTTCTTGGGGAACAAAATCAGCCGCGAACGGTACTCTTTCAGTCGTTGAACGTTCAGCTGCATCGACTCCAGAGACTTGTTGGTACGCCGGTAGTCCACAGCTATGCCGATCGTGCGCGCCTCTTTCTTAGCAATCCCGGCCGCCTGAAACCACTCTCCTATGGTTGCTCTAATCACAATCACAAGGTAAAGACAGAATGAATGCAGAATGCCAAAATAAATTTCCCAGCGACACTAAAAAAAAAGTAGAACAGACAAATTTCGAAAAAAAGAAATCCGGAAAACCTAGTGAATTTCTGATTCAATCTAAACGCCGTTTCAGCACAATCATGTTTTAAGTATAGCTTTCTTTTGCACTGCCAGCTGTTATCTTAGGACTCAACAACAATGCCGTCAAGGGTTCCAAAACCAGAAGCCATACAAGTAGCTTGGTTTTTGGTTGGAGGTAATTTTTATCCACAATAGGTCATACACCTTCGTCGGGGGAACTACCAACTTGCGCACAACCGATTTGCGCACATGGATCGCGGGCACACCAACTTGCGCACAACCGATTTGCGCACAACCGATTAGCGCACAACCTAATTGCGCACAACCGATTAGCGCACAACCGAATTGCGCACAAAACAACCGATTTGCGCACAAAGTAATAGTTGTGTTGTTGTGTGTTGAATCTAGTGTACATACGTTGTAAGGCTATGGTAATGCAGGCTTAATGGTACAGGCATGCTTATGTAAGCGTTATATGTAAATTTGGTTCGGTCAGCCAAACTGGCATGCATGCAGTCCAGTTTAACGTTTGTTCTCTCTTTCTCTCTGCCGTGCCGTGCCGCCTGCCATTTGGGTCGTGGTGAATGAGGTCCGCCACACCAACAATGATGTGGAGAGCTGGAACTCTAAGATGGCCAGGTTGTTCAACAAACGCAAGCATCCAGACATTTACTGTACTTTTTCCTGGAACGCATCCTTTCAGAACAAAACAATGTAAGGTGCAGGCAGGTGGATTTAAGGAAATCGCTAACTAAATTCTAAATGACTTTTCAAACAATTTCAGGTAAACACGCAACTGGATCAGATAGCGCTGGTTTGGCGCAATCCAAAATACGAACGCATCGATGGTAAAATTCGCAGACTGGCCGAGCGTTACCAATTGGGTTTGATTGAGCGCATGGCGTTTCTAAGAGGAATAGGGCACTACTTCGCACAGCGAAAGCGCAATCAGTTATAAAATTTATGTATTATAAATCTATCTGTTATAAATGTAACTGTTATGTAAAATTACTGTTGGTGTCTATGACTATATTGTGCTGCAAAAAAGTAAAAGTGTTTAAGTAAAAAAATTGTGCGCAAATCGGTTGTGTTGTGCGCAATTCGGTTGTGCGCTAATCGGTTGTGCGCAATTCGGTTGTGCGCTAATCGGTTGTGCGCAAATCGGTTGTGCGCAAGTTGGTGTGCCCGCGATCCGTGTGCGCAAATCGGTTGTGCGCAAGTTGGATAGTCCCCTTCGTCGGCCATACCTCTCCACTAACTCCCTCCCGGAGGGAAAAATTTTCGCTTTTTAAGGGAAAATAGATATTGGTACACCATCGTCGGCCAATACCAGAGGAATTTTCCGCATTTTTGGCGTTTTGGGACTTTCCCGATACCCTCCCCGAGACCAGACATGGGCAAATTTTGGCTGAGGGGGGTTGACCCCAGCTGAGGCTCTGACCTACCCCCCTCAGCCGGCCGCTAGCCCCCTCAGGAAATTTTTGGAAGAATTTTGTATAGAAAATTATGATAAAAATATGCCTGGATTAGGTGAAAATGAGCGTAGAATAGCATATTTTAATGAAAAATAAGCCAAAAAACCTTGATTTTAGCCAAAAATCGGACTTTTTGGCTTACCACCCCCTCAGCCCCCTCAGGCGCTCCTACGCCCCTCAGGAATTGAAAATTCTACCCCCCCTCAGCCGAAATGCTAGCCCATGTCTGCCCGAGGCTACCTCCACACCCCCGTCCGGATTTTTCCGGCCCACGTATGGTGTAAAATAATGCGCATTATAGCCTAGTTCAACGAAAAATCAGCCAAAAACGCTTGTCGTTAGTAAGAAATCGGACTTTTTAGTTTACCACCTCAACAACTTCCCAGGCACTCACACCCTCATCAGCAATTTAGATGCATTTTGCGAGAAAGCCAGCTTAGAGACGGCAAGTAGGGTCATCTCACGGATCTGACTCATATCAAAATATGTAAAAATAGAGCTCAATCAAAGACCAACGGTGCATGCCCGGTCACCAGCACCCCCCTGGAACCGGAGCTACACCCTCAAACGATCATCATTCATTCGTTTCTTAAGCTAGAATTACGTGTTAGCCGGTTAGCGAGAAATTCACCGAAAATGCAACTCCATTTATATCGTAAAATCGTTATAACTTTTTGTGCAAAGGCCCTGCCAAGCTAATGGTTTAACAAAAGTCAAGTATGAGTTGGCCAAACAAAATTAGCAGTGTGCTGTTTAGGGGAGGGGTGTTTTGGTGTCTCAAGTGTTCGTAAATTTTTTTCCGTTTAGTCGTTAGTATATGTTAGCCGACAGTATTTCTTGAGTGGTATTACTCGCTAGCATGAGCATAAAAGCAGTGGTACAAAGCAGTTGTTCTTATAATAAGCAGTTTTTGCTGCTGATTCTGGAAATAACCACATTTTTGCTTTACGTTTCCTAGTTCTGAAGATATAGACATTTTAATGATTTGGGAAGAAACCGGCTGCACTTGTTATAACATGCTCGTTTGAAAGGTGGCTCAATTCAGTCGCATGTTAAAGAGCAAAATTACATTACAGAGCCATCAAATTTTAATCTCCAAATGAGTTTTTGCCGCTGATTACGAAAATTACATCTGTTTTTCAATCTAACCGCTCCTCAGCCACCTACATGGTTGCTATGTCCTGGTACTCAGATTATAAGTTATCTGTTAAATCCGGGGATACTGTGATATCTATCTTATGCAGTTTTCTCCGCTGATTCAGAATATCATCATATTTTTGCGCTAGTCGCAAGTTATGGACCTCTGAAGTTTCATTCAGAAATGTGCTGTCACAAGCTGTATACCTGAAATAAATGCTCAGCATTCATGCATTTCCGATAGGAATCTCTTGTCAATCAATTGTGCACCCGACCATTTTGACCCGATTAAGTTAAAAAATGGCCTTTGTTCTCTACTGCTGTTCAATTTTGAGATATTACTGTGCAGACCAAATTTGCATTAATATTCATGCATCTCAAAAAGGGAGCTAGTCTGCAAACGAGACTACCAGAAAATGAAAGGCCATTGGACCAGTTACAAAACCAAATGCGAGTCGCGATCCTAGCTTAAGAAACGAATGAAGGGTGATCGTTTCACTGTCAAACACAGGAAAATGAGCCCGAAAATCCCTGCCGACTCAACTTTGAGGGGGTGTATCTCTGACGGTACGAATTACAGTTGGTCTCAAATTTCTCCAGAGCGAATTTAACTAAACGAAATGCATTTTCGAACTCAGCACATCAAACTGCATCGAACAGTATGCTAACCATAAAGCTTTGCGGAAAAAAATGTTTGCTGTTGGACAGGCATGCACCGTTTGTCTTCGATTGATCTCTATTTTAACATATTTTAATATCAGCGAGATGACCTTACTTGGTGGCTCTCTTCGGAACCTAAGCTGATTTTCTCGAAAAATGCATCTTAAAGTTTACCACCCCAGCCGAAATGGTAGCCCATGTCTGGAGCGATCGAGCGGCGACCACTGCATTGTGATGGCGACAATTTAATGGCGGTGACAAGACTGTCAAGTGCAAACGCCTAAGTAGGGCGTAAGTACCTTCAGTTCTTCTATTGTGAAGCCTCTGCCACCGCGCACTTTGGTGTTGTATCTGACGGTGGGGCACCTGACCAGCGGACGCAGCAGGCCCTTGACCGGTCTGGGAGCCACTCGCTCGGCTTTCTTCAGACGGTTCAGTCGGCGGCGTTTCTTGCGCATCGGCTGGTTAAACCAGGTCTTCACGCGAATTTGCCAGTGCTTATGGAAGTGGCCATTCGGCACTACGTTGTTGCCTTTGGGCGCCATCCCTCACACCAATCTACATAGACATTGCACACAGACAGAAGAATATCAAATACATCCTACACAACACTATTATTAACTATTACTAAAAAAGCGTCCTGCGCAGAGAAAAACTTCTTCAACCTCATGGTGATTACCTAACGCCGTTCTCAACGCCAAAGCGCGACACGGTGAAAGGCGTAGAGCAGACACCGGCAAACGGCTGATCCCTCAGGCTCTGACCTACAGCGTGACCCGAGTTCCGACTTTCCCCACTTCCGATGTCCCCATTTCCGATTTCCCCAGGTTCCGATTATCCCCATTTCCGACATTCATTATAAAAATTAGGTTTTTCACCATGTTTAGAGGTAACTTAGGTTGTTCATCTCAATAACCTTTTATTAAGACATAATTAGGTGTGTAGTTCCACGTTTCCCCACAGTGACCAAAAAATACCAACAGTCTTTAGAAAGTGAAAATTTTGCTGAGCATCCGTTTTTTATAACGAGCAGTTCAGGAAAACAGATTTTCCAGATACTCCTCATTAAAACTACAACGATTATTGTCAGAAAACAAATGCGTTTAATGACGGAATTATAAAAAAAATATTTCAAAAGTTGGGCCTAAACAGTAACCAAACCAAATCCCTTCTAAAATTTCTTAGCAGATAGGGCCCAACTGGATCGAAATTTTCCACCGCTCGAGCATCATACATGTAACAGGGGGTCTGCCCCCCCACCAAACTTAGGCTAGACCCCCCCCGAGACGATTTCGCCGACCCCACCTCCGAAAATTACCCCGATTTCGCCGCCCCCCCCTAAAAATTGTTGAGCAAATTTTTACAATTTTTTACAATTGCAGACACAAAAATTGCCAAAATCGCCTGCAAAACAGTACTTTTTAGCTGTATTTCAGCCCAAATTAGCGATTTTTGGCGATTTTTAGCCGAAACATTGCGATTTTTTCGATTTTTGAGCGTTTTTAGTGCCCAACCCCCTCCCAAAATTTTGGCTCAGACACCCTGCCGGCGCCAGACCCCCCAACCCCCTTCGGCAGATGACCTGTTACATGTATGTCGAGCATACTGTAAAAATAATTTTGGGACCGATAAATTTTCCGAAAACACTGTTTTCGGGTGCAAAACACACAATGGTATGATGAGACCAACAACAAATCTACCTGTAATTCAACGTTCGCAAATTGAAGAATGTGATTGTATTTTCAAAACCTATAGATAACGCTAAAAATTGAAAGTTTTCTTTTTGCTGTCGTTCTACAATTATCCATCCACGAAATTTCTCTAGAGGTTCTTTTGCATTTGGTAAAACAGGGCCTCCGAGCGTGCAAAATCCTAATGCCTCTCTAGGAGTAGGTACGTTTACATGTGAAAGTAAACAATCAAGGTCCCTCAGCTGCCGGCCAAATCAATAATTGGTCTGACCAACGCATGAGTATAGGGTATGCAGCGGAGGGCCTGTTTTCCAAATGCCAAAATACCCCTAGGGGTACGCATCAGTATAGGGCACTGGCAAAACTGACTTTTAGGGGTCCCTAATGAGGGCGTATATCTCAGGATCTAAGCAGAGCACAGTAATGAAAATTTCAGCAATCTTTTAAGATTTTAATGATCTTTCATTTAAAAAAGGATTCACTCAAATCCGTGGCGATTTGCAGTTGCTACAGCGGTGGCAAAACTGACTATTAGGGGTCCCTAACAAAAATTTCAATTTTATCTACCGTATTCAGTTGACTCCGTATTCAGTTGACTCCTAAGCCTAAGCCTAAGCCTGAGCCTTAGCAAGAAAGTGATTAATAGGTACGTATAATAATAGAGGGACCCCTAAAAGTCAGTTGTTAAGGCAAATCTCAACGGATTTGAATGAATCTTTTTTTAAATGAAAGATCAATAAATTCTTAAAAGATGCTGAAATTTTCATTAATGTGCTCTGCTTAGATCCTGAGATATACGCCCTCATTAGGGACCCCTAAAAGTCAGTTAAGCCTAGGGCACTTTTCGGAGTTGTATAGTCATAAGAAAGTTAATAAATTAATATATAGTCCATTTCTGACCTTCCCTCCCCCAGCTACACCTAACCCAAAATGCAGTGTTGTCAGGTCCAAAAAGTCAAATCCCCCTAAATCACGAAAAAAATCCCCCTAAAATATCAAATCAGCCTAAAAAATGCCCCCAAATCTAAATTCAATTTTGCAGCTACAGAATGGTTTCTAAGCTGTTTGTGCAGTGAAAGGACAGTAAAATTATAGTGAATTTGTAGTCGACTTCTTTGTCAAGGTCAATTGTCAAACCTAATTTTCTGTTAATTTTCAAAAAAACAGCACACTTGAATGTGAAACTAAAACGAAAGTTCACCGTTTTTTAGAGAAACGACGCAAACACATGATCTACTGAACTTCTACTTGCTACACAACCCTTGCTAGAAACTTCTGTAATAACCATAAAACTAAAACAAAGAAAAAAAGGATCAGGTGTAGCTGGGGGGGGGGGAAATCAGGAACCAATCCCAAACAAAAACTAATGTGTCTAATGATCATAAATTAACGATTTCTATCGATAAATATCGATTATCGATATTTTTTTTGGCAAAATTCCAAAACTTCAAAATCGTCCAAAATGGTCATGTCATATATCATTTGAAAGCCCTTCGCCTGGCGAGTCTAATGATCACTAAATCAGCATAGGGCATGCCCCGGGGGGCCTGTTTTGCCAAATATAAAAGTACCCCAAGGAGACGCATCAGTAGCTATAGGCACGCTCCGGATGGCCTGTTTTCCAAATATAAAAATACCCCTAGGGGGCGCATCAGTATAGGTACGCTCCGGATGGCCGGTTTTCCAAATATAAAAATGCCCCTAGGGGGACGCATCAGTACAAGGCACGCTCTGGAGGGCCTGTTTTAAAAACATAAAAATACCCCTAGGGGACGCATCAGCATAGGGCACGCTGCGGGGAGCCTGTTTTAAAAACATAAAAATACCCCTAGGGGCATACACGGGCCGGGGGGTAAGGGGGGTATACCCCTCCCCCTCGGCCGTCCATACCCCCCCTCGGCCGTCCAAACATACTCCATACCCCCCCTCGTCGGCTAACCCCCCCACCCCCCCCTCCCGGAGGGAGAAATTTTCGCTTATTTAAGGCAAAATAGGCGTTTTTTTGGCCTTTTTTCGGGGGACCCCCCCCCGAGGTCTTCTCCCCCCCCTCCTACCCCCCCCTCCGGATTTCTCCGGCCCATGTATGCCTAGGGGGACGCATCAGTAATAGGCACGCTCCGGAGGGCCTGTTTTCCAAATATAAAAATACCCCTAGAGAACCATCAGTATCGTATAGTCATAAGAAAGTTAATTAATTAATGTACAATCCATTTCTGACCTTCCCTGATTTCCCCCCCCCCAGCTACACCTATACCTAACCCGAAAAAATAAGCGCTCAGAAATCTTCCTTTCAGTGCGTGCGCATACACGCCAGGGCTTCTGCCAGGGTCTACATATAATGCTCAGAAAAAACGCGCTCTGTGTGAGCCATATGTACTTTCCGAATTTTAGTTTAGCTTTCCTTTTTTACTTTATAACTTTTTGTGGTAATATCGAATCGGCGCTGGAGGAATCGGCGCTCGGCGCTAATTTTT